>JANHAO010014943.1:0-15079 GCA_026873985.1 Saraca asoca
ATATCTAAATGCACAGAATGTATAGTCCAGGATGTGCTAGAACTCAATCAAATTGGTCTAGGGCACCCATCTACACTAACATAGGATACCTTAAAGACAATTTTTATAATGACATGGATACTATATATCTTAGCATGTTTAATGAAATGTTATGTTTTAGGCTCTTTATCAATTTACTCTTAAATATGTATATGTTTGATATATATATATATATACTATCTTAGTTAAAATCCTTAAAGTTATAATTGTATACAAATAAATTACAATGGATATTGTGGTTATGAGATAATTTGTATATATATTTATAATTTCTACATATTATTGATTATGGAATAATTGAAAAAACAAGATGTCAATTTGATTCATTGAGTTTTGTAGAGCAGTCCAAACCATAACAAAGTTCATCACTTAGATTCAAAGTCCTATAACTTAATGAAAATGGTGCATTTTGACCTTGAACCCTTTATAAAAGTTGTAGAGGTGAATCTTAGCTATCCAGTGGGCTTAGGTTTGCACTAAATTGAGATTTGGAGCTAAATAAATGATAAAAATACCAAGTGGTTCTGTATTAATTGGTTAACACTTTATTTTAACTTCCAAGCAGAATTTAACCTCTAAACGATTGAAATGGGCTTGGGACTCTTCATAATAGTTGTAGAGCATCCTCTTAACTTTCCAAAAGTATAAGAATCATATAAAACCAAAGTCCAAAACTCCATATACACCCAAAAACCTAAGAAAGAGCCAAATTATTGAATTAATCCGATTAAGTTCCAAAACTAACCAATTTAAGACACTAATCACAAGTATCCAATTTAGCACAAAAACATGGAAAAAGACTAAGTAGAAAAGAGATATAAAATATGTATAAATTATATTAATCAAATTTCTCCACACTTAGCTCTTGCACATCCTCAAGCAAGACACTAGAACTAAACCAAACTAGACTCAAAACAAAAACTTTAACACTAACCTTTCAACAATGTTAAGAATGGAAAACCAAAAGTAAGGAAATAATGAAAACTTCAAAGGACATAGCACATTATGAAACAACATTCTTAATAACTCAAAACTCAAAATTAACTAGAAAAATAATTTCATTTAAAAGGAAAGTAGATCCAATTAGTAAACCCTCTCAAGATAAGCTCTCAAACTCTCTTAGTGTCTAAGAGAGCCAAGTATTTCAGTAAATTTCAATCCATGAAAAAGCACTACCATAAGCTTGCTTATTATCTAATCTCTACTACTCAAATCACATGCATAACACAAATCAAAAGGGCATTTCAAGGATTGTAATGCGTCCAAGGGAAAAGGGAAGGAAAGGAATGATAATGATACAAAGGTCCGAAACTAAAGAGACTAATAAAACATTGTTAGCCTAGGTTGCCCTAGCTATATATATTTGCTTGGTTTTAATGTTAAAAAACAATTTTAATCAAATCACTTACATTACAATTTGATATTATGTTTCATTTCTTATTTCAATTTGTTTTGCTGGTTTCAAAGTATATATTTGTAATTCAAGACTATCAACATTAGAAATTAAGAATTATTTTATCTTTTAGGATCTCCTATAAATGAATTTCAAAAGAAGTTTGATTCAAACAATATTTTTCAAAGTAAGGTAGAAAAACCACTTGAAGAAAGTACAGATTTTATAAAAACTATTTTTCATATTATGAATTGATTCATACATTTATTCATATTTGAAAACCTATACAAATCAATTCAAATATTGATTCATGAAGAACAATTTTCAAAATTTTTAAAATCGAATATTTGGATTTTTCTCCGAATTGATTCAGTAATCAATTCATTAACTAAAAATTAGTTATTCTGTTATAGTTCATTATAACAGTTATAAAAACCTAACTACCCCTTGATTTTTATAGCAACTACATCATTTTCTTTCATCTTCAAGTGTGAAAATCTCTTATCAAAGAGCTAAACCTGATTTCTCTCTACCTTACAAGAATTGTAAGATTTAATCAAGGATATTGAATCAAGGTTCTGTCAAATTCACCTTGGCTATTTGAGAATTGTTTCTCAAATCCTCATCTGGTATTGTATTTCACTTTACCCTATTCTTTTTTGTTATTCTCTTTAAGGTTTCAAGGTTTATAGAAATCTTGTTTAGGCTGGCAAGAGCCTGTTACAATTCTTATGTTTGTTTTTAGGTTTAGAAGAGCCTATTCGTAATTCTTCTATGTTAGCAAGATTCCTATAATTCTTTGTTGTAAACTGGCCTTTCAAGAGCCTTGCTTAATCCTGATAATTTTCTTTATAAAAGGGTCTTCTGATTGAAGATTGATCGAGTGGAGTAGACATAAATTGTGGTTTCAATTCAAGTTGAACCACTTTAAAAACTTGCGTCTTGATTCTTACTTTTCTGCTTTTATATTCATAATCTTGCTACATAACTATTAATTTTGTTGTTTGCATATTCATCAACTAATATTTTATTATGCCAATTAATTAAAAAGGATAAATCACAATTTCTATCAAGATACAAAAGAAGAATTTATTTCATATAAAGGACTATGTACATTCCCCTAAAGAAATGAGGGCAAGATCTGTGATTTCTGTAATTTATTTTCTAATTCAACTTAGGACCTGACAAACATTGTGGCTTAGATTCAAACACGCAAAAGAGCAATGAAAATTGGAATTTACATTTGTAAATTTCACTCTTATCACTTCTTTTTTTTTCTCTTTCCTTTCCTTCACTTTTACACTTTTTTATTTTAAGCTCTTCTTTTTTTAAAAAAAATTCTTTTTCCTTCAAATTCAATTTTCTTTTTCTCGTTTTCTATCTTATTAATTGCATTGAGCTCTTTTTATCTTTTTCTTTTTTTACTTTCTTTTTTTATGTGATTCTTCTTTTATTTTTTCTTGACTATTGTAATGAATCATATTTGTCTTTTCACTAAACAATTAGCATACCAACACACTTGTTCAAGAACTCATTCCACTAACGAATTAAATGCTTTACTAATCTCTATGGTTAGGAAAGGTAAAGACATTTAAGGCTTGGCTTTCTAATGGGTTACATGACAAGAAAAAAAAATTCAATTCGACTCAAAAGGGCTTAACAATGATACATTACAAGGTTCACTAAAAGGGGAAAAGTGATTCAATCAAAGAATACCTTAATCATATTTATACATGCATGTCCAATGTAATCTCAAAAGGATTTAAAGCAAGTCTAAAGTAACAATTTCATGAAAGAAAATTACACACAAGAAAAAAGAAGAACTTGATAAAAATTAGTAGTACAAAATCTGACAGGCTATATATCTACCAAAATCAATCTCCAAACATTTTAAACTTCATCACTAAACTAATCAATTTCAAAATTTACGATAAAAGATAATATATTCAATCATTCTATGCAACCATCAAAATCAATTGCAACCTACTCAAGGCCCAAACAAACTCATCATCATTGAAAAACACCTAAAGGAACAAAATAAACATAATTTTTTTTAAAGCATAAGAAAAATAAAAACCAAAACATTACAATCCTAAAGTCTCCCCCCACACTTAAATTTTACATTGTCCTCAATGTAAGCTTAAATTCAACAACAAATAATAGACTATTAAAATAAAATAAATGGAAAAAGAGAGTAAACACTTAGGTTACCTCCAAAGAAGCACCTTTTTTAATGTTGTTGCCTTGATGAAGCATTGGTTATCCTAGATCAAAAATAAATGTTTATGAGATCCAATTTGTAAAATGGTGAGAAAAAAAAACTTTGGGGAAGGCTACCAAATATGTAATATGAAGAAGATAGGGACCATGGTGAAAATTTCCCTCCCTACCTAATGTAGCCAAACAACGTAATTTTGCTAATTTGGACTTTGTTTTAGCTGCTGGTGTAGAGAATGATCGCAGCTCTCTTTTTCTTTCTTTTCCCTTATCATGGCCAAGTCCAGCTCGTGCCCTAACAAAGCTATTAAAATTGCTTTAGGTGGTCCTCACAAATTTTCCTCTTTGTTACTACTTGTAGTAGGAATAAGGGATAAAGTAACTAAAGAAGTGAAGGTTAAACACTGAGGCAAACTCTGCAACAGGATCCTTCCTTTTGCAATTCTTCGATTCCTTGCTATAGGCAGAAGACCTATAGCCTCCCAGCACCTGTGAGCTCTAGCTATGCTTTTTGTAGGTAAATGGATTCTTGTTTTTGCTTGGAAGGATGTTTAGTTAAGAGACATTATTTCATTTTGATAGGCAACATAGGGGAGAGTGTTTGATCATGTCTTTCTTCTTTTTAACAACTCACTAAGTTACTTCGTGTCCATTGCTTGCCAAATTTCTGATTATGATTGGCTCAGATATTCTAGCAATCAAGCTAAAAGATTGGGCCACAAATAGAACTCCCTACGATAAGTGGGTGCCCTATCTCCCCTTGTTATTTCACTAGACCAGATAAAGAGTAAATCAAGTGAATATATACTAAGTAATGAATTAAAGTACGAGGATCCTGTTACATTGACTATTTTTTAGGGAATAATCGGGTAAATCCCTGTAAATGCTTGTTTTTTCATTTTAATTGGAGTAATTACTTGGTAATGAGAAAGGGGAATTTAAAGGATGGAAAAGAGACCTAAATTATTGTATAGTGGGAAAAACAAAAATGGGAATAGATGAGTCATAATATTAGGGTGATAGGAACTACAAGGTTATAGATTAACTGAAATTGCTTAGGTTAGACCCATTGGTTTCCCAATACTAGATTTCAAAATAGAAGACCTATTTAGTATAGGACTACATGTAAAGGCCAATAACACTACAATGGGTAACCAGAAATAGGAACTTGCTATATAGTAGACGCATTAGTTAACTTTTTTTTTTTTGGTTGTATTTAGCTACAAGTTGTATATGCTTGTGTGTTTAAGTTAATGAAGACTCCTTATTTATATATCCTCCAAGCAAATTGCAACTATTGAAAATAAAAGAACATTGCATGGCCATTCATAAGTTGGAGTGACAAGGGAGAGAATGATATGGTGGAAGGACAAAGAAATGAAGATGATACTGATTGATACATTAAAAGTAGGGAGGAGTAAGCTGCTTGGAGGAAGTTGAATCAGTGGTACACATAGTTTTTTTAATCAATCTAAATACTAAAATTTTAATAAAAGGATATTGGTTTTCTAATATTTGATTATATATTTACATGCTATTTATAGCATATTAGGGATGGTCCAAGAGTTAGGAACATTCCTTTAACCAGAGAATTATTCTTTGAGCAAGAAAATGAGAACTTGTCCTTTCTTTAAATTTGAGTAATATAACAAGCGCAATAAAAAAATTTAATTAAGTGATGATAGTACTGTCATGAAAGGTTTAAAGGGTCATTATAGCTTGATGTTTTTCTAGTTATATATCTCTTATGAATTTGTTTCTGTGTGGTAAGTTACACTATGTTATTGTTGGATGCTTTACTGTAAGTAAGAATTAATTTATGATCCATGCTTTAAGTAAATTTTGTATGATTTGAGGTGCTGTTACTAGGAAGATATAGTTGGACAAGCTAGTTAGTTATGCCAGCAGTGAAACCATAGCCCGTCTCACTGAGTTTTATAAGAAAACTCACTTCTTTTTTCTATTATTGTTTAAAATCCTTAGGTTGCCCCTACCTTATTGGTACGACCACCTTTTGGCTCTACACCACCTTCTTGATGGTTTACTAAAATGTGAAATATTTGGCTAGAATTTTGATTTTACAATAGGGACTAAATGTACTTTTTAATTAGTATAGTTATGCTATTTTGTTATACATAGAATCTGTTTTGTAAGGCTAGTATAGAAGTAGCTATAGTTAAATGTTGTACAGGAGGATTTTGAAGGGTATGTAACCCTAAAAATATCTTGCACATAAGGGAAATGTTGTTTGTTTATTTTTGGATAAACTGAAACCTCGAACCTAAATATATATAACAGGTTGAAATGTTTTACACTATTAATCATTAGTTATTTTTATATTTGCCTCTTTTTATTATATTCTTAAATATCCTATTATAAAATGAAGTATGGTTAATTGAACTAGAGTGTTTGGCTAGACTTTGGTCGTAAAGGCTGGTAGGCTAGCACTTACAATAGTTATGCCCTAAATTGGGTCATGACAATATTGATAGCAACCAGTTAATGGGAGAAGATAGTATGTACAACTCATTAAAATCAAGATTACTTGGAACTGGAACTAGAAGTGATGACTGCATCATTGTTGTTATCTCTTCAAATTTAGAATATAACTTTACTAATTCATCAATTATTAAATGCATCAAGTTTAGTTTTACTATACAATTGAAATACATCTTGCATTGAGAAATAAATAAGATTAATAAACAAAATGGAATAATCATCAGTAGGATATTTCATGGCCATAAATATATTAAATATTACTGTCATTCCATTCAATTACATTCTAATGGGCCATCATGAATATCAATTATTATCCTAACTAACTTGACAAAAGTTCTTTCTAACAAGTAGAAATTTGAGTCCTTGCATATATTGAGAAATTTTCTTTGAATAACAATAGATTTGTCTTTCCCCACACTTATCTTCTTTTGTTCTTTTCTCTTGGAATGAGCCAATGTCTTGTGAACGAGAGGAGGAGTAGGATTAATAACTTCATGTTGAAGGCTGTTGTATTTTTTTAAATCTTATTCTTTTTTTTTTTTGCTGTTGGCTTAAGTTGGCTAAAACTTATGTTTCTTGATTTTTGGTCTCAACTATTTTTCCTACCTCAATCTCAATTTCTTCTTTTACTTCAACTTCTTCTCCACTTTTCAATAATATTGTACTTACATTTTCTCTAAGATTCAAAACTATTTGGGAGGGCAAATTGCCTAAAACTTGAGTGTCCAGTGTACTTATATGTGGTTTTGAGTTCTAAAATTTGACATCTATTTCTTGTTGGAACTACAGCATGTTAGCTCTTTGTTTTTGTTAAAACTACAAGTTACTATTGATTAGAGTTTGAACTAGATCTTTAAAGGAACTACTGGGAGAAACTAGGGCCTGATAGTTCTACTGGCTGGCTTGGAATAGGGGCTAGTTGTAGGTTTGGCCAGCTTGATAATCAAAGCTCAAATTTGATTGATGATAGAATCCATGATTGTATTGGTTAAAATATCAATTATAGTGATTATATCATCCAAAATTGTATGAGTGAGAGTTTGGATCAAATTGACTCTATGGATAATATAAATCATATTGCTCTAGAAATCCTCCCCTTCTATAAGCTTATTGGGAGTGGCTACTTTCATTTATGTCCATTGATGAATCAAAAAAATAAACTCAAATATTTACTATGCAAGTTTATAATTCTCAGCCATGATCTCTAATTCAAAAAGTTAGATAATATGAAACAAGGAAAACAACAAAAGAAATTCATAAAATAAGAGGACACTAGAAAAACAAAAAGTGAGAATTAGGTTAGTAATGAGAAAAATAATAAAAAATTCAAATACATAGTAAATGATGGAATTTTGAAAAAATAGTTGAGGGTCCATGGCAAAGCATGGATTCTAATCCTAAGGCCAAAAACTTCTAGCCTACCAAATTTCAATCCCAGATTCCACTAAAAAATTTACAATTAACCCCTACCAAAAATACCTGTAAATTGACAAAATTATGCACAAAAAGGATGAAAACAATGGAAAATAAATAAAATTTGAGGTGTAGTCCTAAGTCAATATCCTAGCACTAACCTTAAATGGCTACATTTTGACCTTGAACTCTTCATAAAAGTTATAAAGATGGATCTTAGCTATCCACTAGACTGAGTTTGTACCGAATTGATTTTGTGAATATTAATAATTGATGTATATAATTTACACACAATTTATATCCTTTCTATACTTAATCATTTGTCATGATTTTGTACCAAATTAGATTCTTGTGATTGGTTTCTTGAATTGGTTAATTTTTGTAGTTAATTGCATTAATTTAGTAATTTAACACTGTTTTAGGTTTTTAGGTGTATCTAGAGCTCTAGACTTTGGTCTTGGGTGACTCTTATATCTTTAGAAAGCTAAAAGGATGTTTTACAAATGCTATAATGAGACTCAAGCCTAGTTCAACTGTTTAGAGGGTAAAATTCAACCATAAAGTTGAAATAGAGTGTTGACCCACTTGTCTAAAACTAGTCTCGGTATTTTTATTATTCCTAAAGCTCCAAACCTCAATTTGGTGCAAAACTAAACTCATTATATAGCTAAGATCTATCACTACAACTTTCATAAAGGACATAAGTTGAAAACATACCATTTTAAATAAGTTTTAAGATTATGAATCTAAGTGACAAACGCTATTACTAGTTGAAATACTTTTCAAAACTATTTTAGTTTTTAGCCTATAAGTTAAGCTAGGAATCGAATTTTTGATCAAAATGAAAGCCATAAGGTTGCTAATCAATAAGACTACAATTTTTATGAAGAGACCCAGGTCCAATAGTGCCTCCATATAACCTTAATCAATAGCCAAAGTGAAAGAAGAGGTGTAGAGTATAAAAACATGAATTCTGTAGTCTTTTAGGAACCTATTCATTTCTCTCATTTTGCAATAAAAGTGGAGCTCTCCTATGGCAAGAACCCTAATCCCTTTGAGCTCATTTCTTTTCTTTTCTTTTCTTTTCTTTTTTTCATAATATGTAGCTAATCTTTTCATTCAATCTAAGAGAAATTCTATTTCAATCTTTTCATTCAGTAAGTTCACCTTATGTTCTTAACCTTTGTAGCTTGTCATTTAGTGGTAAAGCTAGAAGAAGAACAATTATTAAATTTTTAGTAAAAAATTCAAAAATGTAAGCTTGCATTGGATCAATGCATGATGTTTCTTTAGAAATACCACAATTCATCAACATATATATGGTGAGACTTATGAATATTATGATCTACGATTATATATGTATGGCTTTATTTTTTTTTAAGGTTCTAATTATATTTAGTACATTGAGTGACAACCTATGAGTTATATATTTTGACTCTTGTAGAACTTTAGAGGAGATACCTCTCCTTACACTCAAGTTGAAATTGACCACATTCAAGATCAATAGGCTAGCTTTCTCCTATTTTATTTTACTAAATAATTGTAACAGATTGTAATAGATTATATTTTTTGTAATGTATGGAATTTCTTATAATATATATATATATATATGTTTTGTAATATATTAGATGTGAGATTTTTTTAAAAGATGAGTGAAAAGAAACGACATTAGTTTTTAACAAAAATTGACATGCTTAATGCCTTAAGTGTCAATTTCAACATATTATTCGATGTGTAAAATGAAAATTATTAGATATAATATTATATATCTATTTTTTTTAAAAAAAAAGACAAGTTAAGAAAAATGATATTGATTTTTTTAATAAAAACTAATGTCTAAAATCTCTATACATTTAATTAGATGTAATATTAAAGATGATTTTTTTAATACAAGTTAAAAGAAACAACATCGATTTTTTAACAAAAATCAAAGTTCTGCACATTTTAAATAGATGAAATGCTAGAGATTTCTATTTTTTTTTCCAAAGTCTTCCTGCTGAAATTATTTTTTCTAATTTTATTTATGAACAAAATTATTCTCTAATCATTAATTTTTTTTCCAATTAAATAATTTCATTTTACTAAGACTAGAGAATATTTCAAGACTTTAAATATTATTAAATTAGACAAAATAATACAAAAATTTAAGCATTAATGTAAGGGATAAAATAATTCAAGAATTTACGCATTAATGTAAGGGACAAAATAATTCAAGAATTTAAGCATTATTCAAGGGACAAAATAATTCAAAAAATAATTAGCCTTTAGGTATTTTATTTATGAAAATTGTAATATATTATCTAAAAAATAAATGGACAAAAATAATTCAAAATAAATGAGACAAAATGGTGGGAAATACACATATAAATGAAAATTAAGATGTCAGTTCTTACTAAAATCGACATCAAAAGTTATGCACTTTATAAAAAAAAATTTACAGAGCTGACAGTCACTTTCACTTTTTGTTGGTTTGAAATCCTAGCTCTCTCCCCTCTATCTCCAATGATTCAAAGGCTCTCTCTCACTCTCAATTTCTTGCTGACCACACAAACTTAGCTCATTCTCACTCTCCTTCTTTTTATGGTTGGAACCGATTTTTTTTCATCTCACTCTTTCTATTTCTACATAGTAGCTACTTTTCTTTTTTAATTTTTATTAATAATTAATGCTGTGTGGATGAGATAAATTGTGTGCTAATTATGTTTAATTGTGTGCCCTGATTCTTTTTTTAATTTTAGATTGAATCACCTGAAGTGAAAACTCTCCTGTACTTTTCAAAAGCTTCTGATCATGATAGGAAAAGATAATTTAAATTGCAATCAGAATTACCTAAATTCAAAATCTTTCAGACAGTTACCATGTGGCTGTGATCATAATCATGAATCACAATTCACAATGTCGATCATGATCTCAAAGATACATTAAAATATTTTTAGTGAAATGATTCTAGGATTTTTCAAATAATTCAAAGCCTTCCATAATTGATTGACTTGTGTATTTATTGAAATTTAGAACAAATTAAATTATTTCTATAATTTAAGGATTTTACAAATTAAATTCATCCAAAATTATTTGTTGACTTCTACATTTGTTGAAATTTAGATTGGATAATCATGGTTCATAGGTAGATGTCTACTGATTAGTTAAGGGAAGGATATGTAAATAAGGATGAGGAGTTTAGATTTGTTATTGATCAACATGATGTAAATAGTAATGAACTGATTAGGTGTCCTTGTGTGAGATATTGTTGTGTTAAGAGAAGAAAAAGTAAAAGATCATTTATTTATTCATGGCATTGATAAAGGATATATAGGATGAATATGTCATGGTGAAAGTGAAATGTCTAGTATATCTAGTAGTTATCAAGATAAAGGAGGGTACCAAAATGATGAAATTGATATGAGTTTGGATAATCGATTGGAGGACATGCTGCATAATGTTATTGAAGATAATTTTATTGCACCATCACATATCCTTGAAAGCTTGTTAATTGATACAAAAAGGCCTTGGTATCCAAGTTGTATTAAACTTACAGGATTATCTACTATGTTAAGATTGTTGAACTTGAAAATAGAGAACAGGTGGAGTGACAAGAGTTTCACAACCTTACTTGAAATGTTAAAAGATATGCTTCTGAAAGGTAATGAACTTTTTGATCATACTTACAAGGCTAAGAAAATCTTGAGCCCGAAGGGTATGGAGTATAAAAAGATACATGCTTGCCCTAATAATTGCATATTATATTGAAAGGAGTACAAAAGTATAAATGAGTGTCCAAAAAGTTGGACATCACATTACAAATTGAAGAAGAATTATTCATAAAAAATAAAGGGGCTCCGACTAAAGTGTTATGGCATCTTCTAATAATACCAAGGTTTAAACGTATGTTTACTAATGCAAGAAATACCAAAAACTTAATATGGCATATGGACCAGATCATTTCTAACAATAAACTTCAACATTCTACTGATTTTCCTCTATGGAAAACACTTAATTTATTATTCCCTAAATTTGGTAGTGAAGTAAGAAACCTTAGGCTTAAACTTTGTATAAAAGCAACAAATATAGCACATGGCCCATTTTGTTAGTGGTTTGCAATCTATCACCTTAGTTATGTATGAAGCATAAGTATATAATGTTATCATTGAAGATTCTGGGCCCAAAAAACCAGGAAATGATATATATGTATTCTTGGCACCGCTTATTGAAGACTTGAGGATGATGTGGGATGAAGGTGTGTCAATGTTTAATGCATATCATAAAAGTCTTTTCAATTGCATGCCTTACTCTTTTGCACAATAAATGACTTCTCATATTACAAAAACTTGTCTAAATATAGTGTTAAAGAACATAAAGTATGCCCTATTTGTAAGAATGATACATCTTCTTCTCAACTTAAGCACATAAAGAAGATAGTGTATCTCAATCACCAAAGATTTCTTCCTTAATCTCACCATTATTATAGGCAAAGAAAGGCTTTCAATGGATCACCAAATGAGGGAAAAGCTCCAATGCCATTAACTAGGGACTGGGTTTATGAATAAGTGAAAAATATTGATATCATTTTTTACAAGCCCTATGCACTTGCTCATGATAAGGCTTCATGGAAAAAGAGGTTCATAATCTTTCATCTTCCATATTGCCAAATTTTGTTTGTGAGACATAATCTTAATGTGATGCAAGTGAAGAAAAATATTTGTGATAATCTCATTGGAACACTTTTGAACATACTAAGTAAGACTAAGGAAGGAGTCAAAGCCAAAAATGATTTTGCTAAAAATGGCAATATGAAAGGAATTAGCACCAGAGATGAAGGGTCAGCATATATATTTACCTTCAACTTGTCATACTATGTCTAAAAAAGAGAAAACAAGTTTTTGTGAGTGTCTACAAGATGTTAATGTGCCCTTATATAGTGGTGTGGATAATGAAGGGAAAGGTATTAATGACAAATGACAACAATGAGTGATGACAGTGATAGAGAGGAAATGATGATGGGTAAAATGGTAGTGGCTTTAAGGGAAATGATGGTGATGGTAATGATGTTTGACAAAAAGAGTGGTGGCGGTGATAACAATGATTGTTAATAGTAATGGTGGGATTAGTTGCTAACAATGGAATTATGAACGTCAATAATGGTTGTTGCCACATTGCTACATTGGCAGGCAATGCTTCATTGGTGGCTGTTGGTGTTTGTTTGCAAAAACAATTAGTTTCCATTTTAAAATTTAAGTTAATAATTGTATTTGTTTGAAGTAGAAATTTAAAATGTGTCTTTTGGAAAGAATGTGGCTTTTGTAAAATAAAGTTATGTCTTTTGAAATGAAAATTTGTGTCTTGAAAATTAAACATCAAGTCTTTATAGAGTAGTGTGTGGTGGATCAAACCATTTCAACTCTATATATAGTAGAAAGTTTCATACTTATAATATATCTATCAATACTTCTCCTTAACTACTTCTTTTCTATTTCTCTTAAACACTTGTAACTATTACATATTTTTGTTTCAAAGAAAAATATAGGAAAAACTTCAATTTTCCTTTCTACAATTTTTCAAATTTATTTGCATCCTAGAAGGAGAATTCGTATATAACACTAAAGTAAACTTGAATTGTAACTGGGGCAAATATTTCCTTAAGGAAAGTATTCTTCATGCTTCAGAAATTTTGATTCCTATGCCCAATCCTCCAACAATCTTAAGGAAATATTTCTATAACAATGAAGTCGGAATTAAAGTGTTACAAAGGAGAATGAAGTCTATGCATTATGATTCTCACAAGGAATTTCAGATAATTTTTTCATTTCCTCTAATTTATTGACATGCTTTTACTGGTTGATTGCCATTTACATATGTCCACTATTAAAAAATTGTGGTGTTCCATAAAAACCATTGTTTCGCATATGAATTTTATTATTTTTGAATCTATTATATATTAACATGTGAATCATTAATATTCAATGAAATTGAGAGAATTGTTTTAGAATTTTGATACTATTTTTTTCTCGTCTTTATTGTTATAAATGATTCGATGTTATTATGAATGATAAGATTTTTTCAACACAAATATCTAATAAATTAAATGAAATAGTTTCATTAGACTCTATATGGCTTCAAATGGTCCTATTATCAGATGTAGAGGATTTTGATGAAATGGCATGAACATCATAATCATATTTTTCATCTTTTATCAATTCTGAAATCTCTGCTAAAGATAATTAGATTGCATAATGGGGTAAAAATTTAAAATTCAGTTTTAAAGCTAAATTTCTAAACCAAGGATCGGTTATGCATTATAATAAATTATGATTATGAGAATCAACACAATAATGATTTAATACTTAGAAAAAGCATTTAAAGTATTACAAGACGGAAGTTTTGGTGGAAGAGTAAGTAGTATACATAGAAATCAAATAAAAATACACTTTTTTTGTAATAATAGAAGTGACAAGTCACTCAACACACATGCAATGTCCTAAGTTCAAACCTCATACATTGAAGAGGGAAAAATCTCAAGACAATATCAAAGGTTACTGTACCACTAAAGATGCCGGCTAAAATGCATATTTTATTGTGGATAATATTATTTGCACATCCTTACACCTGCTCACTTCCCCTTACATATTTGTGGAGTCTACAATTTTGGATTCCAGGGAGAATGAGAGAAGAATAAGTACAAAAGAGTGATGTTAAATTTATTCATCTGTTGATAAATTCATTTGAAATGGCAAACTAAGGAAAATAGTGTTCAACTACTCTCAACTTTTTGTAAATTTCGTTAGAAATGAAGATTGAATATACAAATATTGAGAACATATTTCCATAACTACCCCCTGGAAAATCTTAATTGTTTAACTAAAGAGTGTGAAAGAGGAAGCATCACTCATATTATATCATCCACGTTCCCCATCTTTTTGTCTTTGGTTAACTTCCTTTTCTCTTCTTTTCTATGACCCAATGCACTTTCAAGTGTCTGTGTGGAACTTTCCCAAATGCTTCTGGTTTCATTAGAGACAGACGCGTGAAGATCATTAGCACTTATTCATTTTTGTATAATCAGAGCTTAAAGACCACGAAAAAGAATTTAGAATCTCATGTAAGCTCATATTTTTTTATTTTAATAGACCAGGTCCAATTGAGATGTTCCCTTTCACTACAAGAAATTCACGAATTTCTAACAGACTATTCCAACAGACTTATTTCGTTGGAATATTCCAACAGATTTTCCCACGGACATATATCCGTTGGAATTATTCCAATGGGAATATGTATCCTTTGCACAATCCGTTGGAATATTACAACGGATTCCAACAGACTTATTCCGTTGTAATATTCCGTTAGAATAGTAAATAATTTGAACCGCGCGGTATTAAATTCAAACGGATATAGTTTTTCGCGGAAGATTCCGTTGAAATATTTCAACGGATTTATATCCATTGTAAAGTCCGTTGGAATATCAATTAATTTATACGGTGCGTTTATTAAATTCCAATGGAAATATTCCGTTGAAATTTTTGAAAC
>JANHAO010014944.1:0-15058 GCA_026873985.1 Saraca asoca
ATTTCAGGTAAGCAATGTTTATCGAACATACATAAACTTGCCAAAGCATTTCCATATTCATTTATCACATGGAAAATAGAATCATTAATTTCAATAAAACAAATCAAGTAGAAAATGCATATTTATCATGACAAATCATTTTCCAACACATACACCATATACAATAAATTTTTCAAAACCATGTTAATATATATGAAAATCTTATTATTCAAAAGGATTCATAATATTGAATATAATAAAATTATTTTATATTTATACATTGAATTATTAAGTGAGGAGGATTGTCCACTTACCTTAAACACCCTTAGGAACTAAGTCAGCTAACTTGAGTTTTTCAGCTGAAGCTTCAAAAATTGGATATTGGTGAGCTTGTTTAGTCCAAAGGAATATATCTAGATCGAATCCACAAGAAAAATTCTAACTTTCATCAATTTTGAAAATAGGAGTTCAAACTAATTCTACTTGGAAAGTTAATGTAGATAAGCTATAAAATAAATCTTTCGTTCTAGGTTTACTCATCGAAGCCTAAAGTACCAGTGATTAGCTCACCATCGGCAGATTCACTAGTGGGCCAAACCGAGCGTTAGTTGATCAACAAGCCAGAAAAGGAGGAGACAAGTGTGAGCTGACTTGGTGTAAAAGGAAGCTTGCCAGAAAGTTGAAAGGAAAAAGAAGACTGACGAGCTTGTCAGACGGTAAAGAAAATGAAGATGGAAGTGGCCGGTGTTGTAGTTCGAAGACAGGGGACTAATTCAGCTAAAGAGAAGCAATGCACGAGGAAGGAGAGGAAGACTCCGAAAAAAATGCTGGGGAAGAAAGAAAGAAGGCCGGACCCTTGAACAACAACGGTGACGGACGAAGGAGTTAGCCGGAGGAAGGAGGTTAACCAGAGAAGCTCCAGGAAGAAGCTGGAGAAGTCACACTGGAGGAGAGGCCGGTTGAAGAAAATATATGGTGAAATAGAAATAAGATAAATTACAGTTTGACCTCAAAATTTTTCACCAACTTCAAATAGATCCTCCAAAAAAATTTGAAATTACAATCCAATCCAAACAAATTTTTAACTTTCTCACTTTATTCCCACTGTCACACACACACACATATATATTTTTTTGAGACATCACAATCTAAGAGTTCATCATGAGGTATATAATCTAGATATTACTCTAGCATAGTAAATATTTAGTCATTTGTCAAGTTGATTCAAATGTATTTATGCAAGGCAAATGTAGTCATTATAATATCAATTTGTATGTGCACACTAAATTGCGGCATTCTAGTCAGTATCTTCCATCTTTTCTTCAAAACTCTAAATGATTTTTCAATACAATTTTGAAGAAATGAATATGCACTGTTGAAGGCTTCTTGAGCATTATTTGGTGCATTATATTCAAACTGTGACTGATGGTACCTTGTCTTTGGATATGGTACCAAATATACTTGTATATTTGAATATCTTTTATCCACCAAATAATATCTACCTAATTAAAAGAAAAGGAAGATAAATAAGAATAATTTCTATAAAACTTCTAGTATCAAATAAAAATATAAGAAAAAAGTTACCTTGTGATGGCTTAGGAAAATTCAAAGCTGGTGTGTTAATTGCACGTAGAAAAACATGTGCGTCATATGCTGATCCATCCCACTCAACCCATATAAATGTAAACACATATCAAAGTCACGCGCGACCATGACATTAAAAGTGGGAATCCCTTTTCTTCCTATAAAATACAACTAATCTGCCTTGGGAATACGTACTGTTATATGTGTGCCATCAATACATCCAATACAATCCTATTATGCAAATATAAATTATAAGATAATAGGTACAAATAACAATATAATAGATAGACTATTTAAATCTACATCATGAACAAGGTAAAAATAATTTATTATCTTAAAATACAGCATGTATCTTTGATCATTAACTATATGAGGTGACATATACCTAAAGTTTGGATCATTTGGTCTTACCATATCATGTGCAAAACCCACAAAACCCTTTTTCCTACCACAAATTATTTCTAGAATATCGTGAAATACTCTACTAACAGTTTCACCTAAATGTTGAAATCGCTCACAAACATCTCTATTAGAAATACCTAAGGCAATGGTGCATACAAATATATCCACTTTCTCAATAACTGACATTGGTTAGGTACTTGAATGCCACAATGACCTTGATTAGGTACTTAGTTACTACCATGGCTATCACCGCTCACTTCATGTACAAAATCATGCTAAAAACTATTTTCTCTCCTTTCCAAATTTCCAAGCGAGAGTATTTAGAATAACCATAATCTCAAATATTCTCTTCCTCACCATTATTTTCTTCAACACTTATATCTTCTTCATCACCACTTTCTCCTTCCTCCTCAATGCTTAACCCACGTTGCACAACATTCACCCTTGAGGGATCTATTGAGGGTGTAACACAATCCATCCCATCGGCCACCGCATTGCCAAATAAGTGATCCCATTTTTCTCCAATAGAAAGATGTATTGCTTTATTAGAAAATTTTCT
The DNA here is from genome assembly GCA_026873985.1 of Saraca asoca. Taxonomy (NCBI): domain Eukaryota; kingdom Viridiplantae; phylum Streptophyta; class Magnoliopsida; order Fabales; family Fabaceae; genus Saraca; species Saraca asoca. The sequence goes on from JANHAO010014944.1 coordinate 2,525, forward strand.
AAATTTGGCATTCTCCTACAGAAAGTAAAAATTAAATACTAAATCAATTGAGTATATTGTAAATACATTTACTTTATTGTATCAATTAGTAAACAAACTAATCTTTATTTTCATATCCCACCACTCATTCGAACAAGTAAGTTTTCCTGAAACAGGATCTTACCCTAGATTGGTTTCCACCCTCTTCAATTGCTTCCAAAGGTGCCAATCTCTTTTCATGAATCATACTTATTCTTCAAACTTTTATCACTACATTCAGGATTAGTTATCCTCTTAAACTCTTGTTCAAGCTCACTTCATTTGAATGATTGCTTGCGCTTATTCCTCATTATGTATTAGAGACAAATATCACATAAAAAGATTATATACTCATTTGTCCAAGTAAACCTATGTCTCGCTCATTGTTATTAGCTATTACTCAATGTCATCTTGCATAAAAAAACACGTTAGCATTCTCCTCATTTTTTTTTTTTGCTATAGCTCCAGGGAAAAGCAAAAATCTTTTAAATTGCATACTAATACAGAAGAATTAGCAAAGATAAATGTAATGAATTTAACACAATAAAGTAATCTAAGAGAAATAGATTTCATAAATGCAACTTAGCACTTAAAATGTAGTATAGTTGAAAAGATCATTTTATGGGTCCCACTTTTCCATGTTGCTGCTTTTACTTAGAAAACTCTTGAAAATTTTGGAAAAATTTGTCAATATAATTAGCCAATAAGCCTCTCACTAGAGCTTCCTTACAACTATTATGATTCTGCTTTACTATCTCACCCATTTCAATACCTTCATCCATCTCTTATTTAAATTTCAATAAAATTTAAAAACTACCTTCAAAACCACTATAAAAGCCCATGTTTATAGGTTTTAACCAGAAAGTCTAAGATACTTTTATCTTCCTTGAAAAAATGACTATGTTATGCTCCGTCTTTAGGTGACTTTGGAGGAGAGAAGAGAGAGGATATCATATCATATGCGAATTTCAAATAAGGCTTTTGGTGATGCTTGTTCCTTCCTTTCTTCCCTCCTTTAAGCCCATTTGCCTTTCTTTTTCTTTAAAAAATAATAATTCATTTTTGATTTTTCATTTCTATTTTGTTAACTTTTTCCTTTTATTTAATTACATCAATAACAAGTATGTGTACTAACTATCCTATTCAAGGAAACTATAGCTTACTCAGCTTCTATACTCCACTGTATTATTTACTCAGCAGTAAAATAGACAAACATAAACTTAATGTAATTATGTTCATTTTAAGGAATTGCTTTATTTTATTCTTCAAAATCATTATTTTGTAAGAACACAATACAACTAGATTTTCTTTTTAAAAAAATGGTTTTGTTTAAAATATTAGATTTTATTTGGAATTAATAATTAGATGGCACAATGGTAAAATAAATAAAATGAATAAAGTTGTTAAATAATATAAATTTTTATTTAAATTGAAATTAAATATAGTTAAATTCCAACAAATTGTGGTTGATTGTAAAATTTTAATAAAACACAATTTACAGTTATTCTTGAAATATGGAATTCTCATCGCAGGTAAAAATCATAGTAATAACAAGAGAATGATAAGTGCAATATAACATTATAAACTAAAATCATAAAGAGTATTTTTGTATTGATGATTTTGTTGTGTGTTGGTGCAGGAAATTTTGCTTTGAAAATGATTTCACAAATTGACATGGCGCCTTCTTGTGGACTTTTATGGCATGCAAAGATGTGTTCACTGATGAAAGAAATTTGCATATCAATTTCAGCCACATATATACATATCTCTTGCATAGCGAATCAGTATTTTTCAGTATTATGATAAGAGATATACATAATGTGTTCATGGTTTTTGTTGCAATCCATTTAAGTAATAGGCCAATAATTCTTTTCAGATCGGTTCAAACAAATTTATTTAGGGTTTAAATGTTTAGAGTTGAAGGACTTAACACATTTCAAATAAATGTTATTCTTGTGTTCATCTGACATTTGGGATTTTTGTCACAGTAAAGAAAAAAATGAAAAAAGGGTATGTAAACAGTTCATAGTGACTATTGCGAGTAATCATCTGTTTCCATTTCTCTATGTTTAATCCTTAATCCAAAAATTTCTTGCAAGAATGAATATGCTCTATTTTTATATGACTAAAGTAGAGTAAGATAAAAAATTTACAATAAGAAGATATTCTTTTTCGTGAAAAAAAAAAGGAAAAATTGTTCTCAAAATCTTCTCTTATTAATAATCTAACCAACTTAATGCATTGTTTAAAATTCTTCAAAGCATCATTGTTATTGCCTAAACTAAAATGGCTCTCATCTAATTTATTACAACTGATTTTGTAGTTTTTTCTTAAATTTTAATTGTATTTCTCAAAACAAAGGGCTCTCGTATATTTTTCTTATGAATTTTCTCAACAACATGCAATCAATGTAAACTATGGAAAAGTTTAAGATGGAGGTAGTCATAGGCTAATCAATTATGGATGATTGATAGCTTTATTGGTAGAGCTTGAGAGAGGGAGGTGAATTCAAAGAGACAGAGGCTAAACGTAAGTTATATATTACCTAGAGTAATTTTTTAAAATAGAATTTTTTTTTCTAGAAAATTAATACACTAAATACATTTAAAATATGAAAAAAGAGCTATTTGACACATTAAAAGAGCTTGTTTTTTTAATGCATTAAACACACGTTTAATCCTTTTTATAATGTTTGAATGGAAAAGAACAGAGAAAAAAGAGATGGTCAAAAAAGTTATCATGATTTTCTTCTTATTTGAGATTTTAATTAATGATGGAGAGTGAATGATGGTTTATAACTAATCTTTCAAAATCTTTTAATATCCTTCGATAGTCACTTTTTTATATTCTCTTGTCTTTGTTTGGAATCAATTCTGCTGTTCATGAAATGTTAGCATGATGATAAGTTTTATATGTTTTAAATCAAATAAAATAAATTTTAGTAAATTTTTTTATAAATATGATAGATTTCATTATAATATAAATGTAATTAACATATGAGTTTTAAATAAAATGAAATCTTTTTTAACTTAAATCTAAATATTTTTTTAAAAAAAATATTTTAAAATAAAATAAAATATTATATTCATTCCAAACATATGATGAGAGATTTTTCTAGATTTTCTAAATATTTAAATATAAAAATTATCTCTTAATTATTTATTCTTTTATTCTTTTTTTCTTGTCTCTCTTTTCTTTCTCCCTCTAAACATAAATTTCTGAATAGACATCTTTTGAGAGGCCATAGATCTTCTTCATACCACCCAAGATAAACTTTATAAAAGGTGCATTGCTGCCTCATGTATATATCTCCATCAAAGACTGAAAATAGAATAATTTAGTAAATTATATATAGCAAACATATGTTTCACAATATTTACCAAGATTATGATGTTTTTCATGTAATATTAATTCATTTGAAATAAACAAAATTATCAATTCTTTTATATAAAAACTCAAAATTTTCAATGCAGGGACCCACAACTTCTTTGTAGGGTTCCATAGAAAATATTTGCATCCTCCTCCCTCTGCTTCCAGACATATCATATCCCATTCCAAAAGAAGATATTCATTTTTTAAAATATCTTTTTAGTTAAAAATCACATGTATTAAAAAAAAAATGATGATATTTTGGTCAGAAGGATCCTCAGAGGAAATATCCCTGTTATGCTGCCAAAAGTGGCAAACTAAAAAAAACAAAAAACAGAAAATAACTTCAAGACAGTTTGCATAGTGACACTTGTCTGGTCCGTATATGTCAACATCGTATGAGAGATCATGGACCCAACTACATGGAATCTATTCCAATTAAAAAAAACGGTGCCTACTTTTAGGGACACATCTTTTTACCTTGTGAAGCAAAATAATTCAGGTATTTGTGACAAAATTGATTTCCTTTTCAACATATAAAGCCAGAAAGAGGCCTAACTGGGACCTAATTATTTACTCAAAAATGCTAAAATTTCAGTAATATTATCTATTAAATTTATTGAGTAAATTGTAAAATTAAAATGATAATTTTTTATTAATAAAAATAATAAATAATAATATTAAAAATTTCAGTATAACCATAAAAATAAAAATATTTCTTATTTTTAATGTAAAAGTACATACTCTATAAAAAAAAGAAATAAGATTCCAAATTTTAGATTCTATCGGTCAATAAAAAAGTTGAAGTAGCATCATTGATTATTTATTTGCAAGTATTTATATGATATAATTTAAAATAAATTTAGTATATTTATTTTAAAACATAAGTCAATTTATTTAACTAGATTATTGCAGGTTACGTGAGAGACTGGCTTTTTTTTTTCTTGTTTTGATGTTTGTGGGCTGACTGCAACTGCATGTGAACTTAATTCTGAAGGTATATCACGCAGCAGACACATTTTATAATAAAAGTTAAGGAAACTTCCATGAAGGTTCTTCAGATATGAAGGTACCTTTGATCTTCACGTCAAATATTAGCTAAAAAAAGAACCTAACTTTTCCATTTAGAGCTAGGAAACTGAGAATTATGTTGAAAGATAAATAATAATTTATGAAGTAGAAATTTTTTTTTAGAAATAAATAAAACTTTTGTGAATGATAATGCAATTTAAAAAAAATGCAGGAATTGGTAATCAATATTAATTTTTTTTTTAAAGAAAAAAGACTCCAACAATTGAACTAGAGGCTGGCTACTCTGAAAAGCCCACTTTGAGAAGACATGGGCTCAGGTGACGAGCCCTTTCTTGTATTAGGCCCAAATGTGGGCCTTATCCACAGACGTTCCAAAACGAAGAGAATGATTTTCGTTGTTTTCTGTTTGTCAAATTTAGAAAATTAATTGACCTTTCAATTATTGAACTATGTTTAATATTTTAAATGGGATTTGCAAAATGGATTTTAACAAAAGCACTTATTTCAAGAAACAATATTGGTCGGCCTTGCTTTGTCCCTATTGTTAAGAAAAATATATATATATATATATATTTTAATCTCAACGACATATGTGGTATTTGGATGTACCGTATTTGATGCAACACAAATCCTAAACAACATCTTATATTTTGACAATTTTGATATCAATGGCTCATGTTAGATTAAAAAATGCGCACAATCGTAATATAATGCATAGAAGGAAAGTTTAAATAGATAAAATTATCAAATAAGTCATGTCAATTTAAATAAAATTGCATTATGCTATTTAATGATAATTTATGAGATAGAATAAGTTTATTTAATATTATTTCAATTAGTAGTAACCAAGCATAAACATGATTATTGGATAATAATCATGAATTAGATATAATAGATGGATGATTTTGATCCAATTGTTAATTGTATGATTGACAATGATCCTTAATCTTTTTATAATATAATTAAAATTTTATAATAGTTATGAATTGAGTTTGATCCTTTATGTAATCGTGAATTGATTTATGATCTATATATAAAACATTATACTTAATTAATTAATTAATTTAATAATTATTATTTTTATATTATTTTATTTTTATTATTTTTCATATTGTTACAATTATATTTTACAATCACAATTGAAAAAAAAATTATTAATAAAATTTTAAATCATATTTTAAAAATATATTATCTAAGCGGTAGAATTGAAAGAATCAATAAATTAAAAATAAAATATTTTTATTGTCATACTTTTCCTTTTTTTTTTTTTCTAAAAGTTTTCTATATATTATACATACAATACTTATAAAAATGAAAATAAAATAAATGTTATTAGAAATTGACATTTCTTTAAAATTTGAAATATTTAAAATAAAACAATACATCTTATTTGAAATTGAAATTTCTCTGAAAAAATTTGAAAATTTATCAAAATAAATATCTAATTATTAATATTTAAATAAAAAAATCTAAAGCTAAATATATTATATAAATCAAAATTTTGAAAATTTTTGAATTGAAAGTATCTTTACAAAAATTAAAATACTAAGCATGTTTTTTTTTTATTCTACAAAAGATATTAAATATATTATTTTTTTATCTTATTAAAATATAAAACATAAATATAAATGAGTAAATGATTAACTATTATTTGACACAATATACCCTTATTTGACATGGTAAATAATGACCAATCCACCATTAGCAAAAAAAAAACTAATATGGTTATATATGGATAAATTATAGGTCATCACCATAAAAGATACTTACATGTAATCAATATATTACATAAAATAATCATCCAACAAATTATAAAATAATTTAAAATAATATTTTATTAAAAAATAATTTTAAATTGTTAATGATATTTTTTTGAGAATTAATTTATTCATAAATTAATGTATCGTATACTTAATAATTTAAGGTAATATTTTGATATATATTAAAATAATTCATAAATTTTTATGAAAATTTAATATAAAAATTAGAATTTTATATTAAAATCTTATAATTTTCCACAAAAATTACAAGTGTTCACAGATTTTTACATATAATAAATGTATAAAAAATAATTCTATCATTTAAAATTATATAAAAATATAAAAAAATTTCTCATTTTTAAATAAAAATAAATTTTTTTAAAAAATATATATAAAATAATACAAAAGTTATAAAAATATACCAATATGAATTTCTTCGAAAAACCGTCAAAGCATAACCCAGTACTTTAGCATAGTGTGGTAAGAATTTTGCAAGAGTAAGCAGTTTGCAAAATTTCAAAGTGTTGCACGTGTACTGTCCACGTGTCATGTCAGAATTCAATGATTATAGTACATGGAAATAATTGAACCATTTGTCTGAATTCTGATACCACAACATTGTATCTTCTTGTTCACGTTACACCATAACTATATTCTTTCTTTTATTATTATTATTTTTTAATAATTAAGAGAGCAATTAAATAGTTTGAATAAAAAAAAATTATAACTATATTTAATTAGATTTAAGGATGGGTTTGAACAAAAATTATACTTTGTTATATAAATAATTGGACTCGAACTTGAATATTTAAAATTGGAACAGCACAACTTTATTTTATATTCATATATTAATTTTCTTATATTATATTATATTATATATAATATATAGTATAAATATTAATTATTAAGAATAAATTTATGTATATAATAAATTTTCTCCATAATTTTTTTTATCATATATATTAACTGCAATATTTTTATAAATATTATTATATCTCATAGATTTACAGATATTAATTACATTATATATATATATTAAAATATTAAATTTAAATTTAAAATAAACTGAATTTGGACATTCCATTAAAAAAGTCGGATTTAGACATATAAAAATATAAAAAAAATTAAATTAAATTAGACTTAGATTAAATAAAGATGTACCGATTTTAATATAAATCTAATTTGAATTCAGATGGACTTATTTGGATTTTTGTCCGCCACTAATTAAAATAAAACGTTTTGTATTTCTTGCATCTAGACAATTAGGTTGGCGTATTTGAATTTTTCAAAAGAAATCTTTTTTTTTTTCCCTTCAATAAGCTTTCGCCAGCTTATGATAAAAAAAATAATTAATTATATAAATTACTATCAATGGCAGGATTAGGTGTACAGTATATGGAACAAACATATAATTTAAAAATTCAATGGCAAATTTTTTAGTTTAATATTATTGTTTGATGGACTTCACCTTTATTGGGCTAAAAGCTCGGACTCCATAATAAGACCACTAACATATGGAGGAACGATTCGCCTCCTTTTTCTTTTTTTTTTAATCATATTTAAAAGAAATAAATTTTATAAATATTATTACATATAAAATAAATTTTAAATTTCATTGAATATAAAAATTTTATGTTTTTTTAATATAATAAAAACTTAATAAAAAAAGATAATTTGAATTTCACATAAAATATTAAAATTGAATTTAAATTCTCTCTTTTTCTTATTCATTAATTTCTTTATTTTTTAGAATTAAAATTATAATTAATTTTTATTCTAGAAATCCTTTTTCCTACAATAATCCATCATCTTTTATTTGAAAAAGCAAAGATATTAAAAAAATTCTATACCAATCCTTATTTCAGATTCCCATCCTCTATTTATTTCTTTGGAAGCGGTGAATATCTATGTCCATCAAAATTTGATTAGACTTATTGACAATTTTTTCATTTAAATAGTATCTTATATATTTTAAAATTTTAATTTTTTTATATTTTAAAATTAAATTCAAATTTTTATATACATAAATTTAGATTACTCACCCTGTGGTTTAGAAAAAGAAAAAGCCTGGCCATGAAATGAAGACAGCGAGTGAGTGAATTGTGTAAAAGTCACTGAATGATACACACGCTTTGTCCCCACGTTGTGGACCTTTTCTCTTTGATTTTTGTCTTTTAAATATCACACCCTCCATCTCAAAGCCATCAGAGTCTTCTCCTTGATTTTCCATCCAGCACGACCTTTTTGAGGGTATTTTATAGGCCTCGGGACCCACATTAGCATAACAATAGAATAAACAAACAAACAAACAAACAAATGTTTGGGGTCCACTTTAATATTTGTTGTCTAAAATTTACATGCACATTATTTTAAGCTAGTCTTTAAGCTTAAGAATTCAATCTTATTTTAATACATATTTTTTTAAAAAATTTTATAATCTTAAATACTTATCCATCTCACAATTGTTCTCTACGAGAGTTATCTTTATTATAAAAGTCTTTCAGTCAAAAAAAATCACTAAGATTGTGAAAAATTACTAAAAAAATATTATTATAAAATTTCATACTCAACATCAAATGACTATTTGAAACGGCACCCATTTATCCTTTCTTTTAATTTCAATCAAACACTTAGGTAAGGTGCAAATTGACTTGCATATATTCTATTAAAAAATAATATTTATTATATAATGAGATGCAAAGCATATTACTTCATAATAATAGTACGTAGGTGTTAGCAAGCATTAATATATAATTAAAAAAGCATCCCTAAATAAAGTATACATCAAAATTTCTAAGTTAAGGCATCAATCAAGATTGATTAGCTAAGTTTGTGGTAGTGGACTAGTGGAGTTCTTCTGTAATATATACTTTTTTGTTTGTTGTTTTGTGTTTTGAGCATTATCCGATATCTATTATTCATTGCACGTAGGCCATCGCAAACCAAGCCAATATAATACATGTGAAGACGAATTTGGATCATTAGGATTATTAAACAAAATTATATCATTAGTGGTTGTCATTGACCCCGACTTGAGTTTACTTTTAGTGGTATCCAATTTTGTTTAGAAAACTCAAACCCATCTTAATTTATTCCCAATATGTTTACGTTCATTATAATAAAGTTAATGAAAATAAAAAAGAAATGAAATTGTGAATCCTAAATGTCTTAGGGTTGTTTATTTCTACGGAAAATGATATTTATGAAAAGAATTTTTTTAAAGAAATTGTATTTCTAAAAAATGAAATAATTTTTCGTTGTTTAGACAATATAAGAGAAAATATTTTTTTTATTTGATACATAAAGATAAATTATTTTTTATTTAAAAATATCGTTTTACATATAAATTTTATTTTTAATGTCAAATCATGTTGTGGGTATTTTTTGAACCATACAAATAGGCTGATAAAAGCCCAATGGACAAGCCAATCTAATAAAGGCCCAGCTTAATCAGGATTGAAGTAATTGAAATAAGGTATTAGGTCGTCAAATGCGAACTTGAGGTCACTGGTTAATAAGGTTTAAGGTAGTGACAACAGGTCATTAGGGACGAAGTCTATCTCGCAAATCGAAGTACATTCACTGTGGTTAAACCTGAAGAGGGACCAACTTGCATGAATCAATTTGAGGAATCCACTCGCAAAGATCAACTTGTGCACAGAAATTCGTGAACCAAAATTTGATTTTGGATTCTTTTCCTTTTTTAAATTATGTTAAGATTGTATACCCTAGTAACTAAAAATAGGGGTTAAATCATTGTAAAAAAGAAAAGAAGAGAGAAAACCCACTTAGATGATTACTCCGTAAAAATATAGAGAAATAATTAGGCCACAAAGAACAAATACAAAAAAACTTTGCAAAAATAGGCAGAGAAAATATAATAATCGTGGACATAAGCATTGTACTAGGCTGAACCCCGTAAAAAACTTTCGGTGTCTCCCTATTCTTCCTCTTTCTTTCTCATTCCCTCTCTCTCACTTCTTTTACACTCCCAATTTGGGTTCTGAACTGGGGTTGACTAAATTCACACATCAACATCTTGGCGCTAGAAGGAAGGCCTAAACTACATTTTGGTTGATCTCTTACATTTTGGTTGATTTTCCATCTAACTGCGATGGCTAAAAGAAGAACCACTAAGAGTTCAGGCGCTTCGGTTGATCAATCGAAATGTCATGTGGAATGGCAATGGGAACCAGTTCCTCCCACGGTAGGCACTTCGCCATCCCTGCCACAGGTATTGCTGTTAGCTTATCCCTAATAGCCCATCACCAGCTTGCTATTATTTTTGGGATTAATGGAATGCAAATGCGGCACAAGTATCAGGAGGCACTAAAGAATACAATGAGGGAATTAGCTGATATGGTAAAGGCGTTGGCAAAGGCACAGGTTTAAGGTGCGCGAAACCAAGTTGAAGTTACTGCACCCAAAGGAAAGCTCTATCAACCACAAGAAAGAGCTCAGGAGGAGAGGCCAACCAGACAAGTGCATTAGCGCACTGATTTAGCTCACTCCTTTAACTTACAGACAAGATCGGAGGTCCACCAAGCATCTAAGGATCATAATAATCAATGATGTGAGGGTTCGTGTTACGTGGATAGGACCAACCACGGACATACTTCAGATCGTTACTCCCACAACGAGGGAGGCAAAAGGAGCCAGCGATCTTCCAACTGACGATCCGAGACACAGGATCCGATGGTAGAAGAGCTATTTCAGAAGGTAAAGCAATTAGAAAAATACTCTCAGGCTTAAAATAATTGAGAATGCTATAAGGAGAGAACACCATTCACCAGAGAGATTGAGATGGAGCCTCTCCCTCGCAAGTTTAAAATCGTCATAATCCCTAATACAATAGGGATAGTGACCCATATGACCACCTAGACGCATTCAATGTTTAAATGGATCTTCAGACTACTAATTCTCTAGCTAAATGCCATATCTTCCCACCTACTCTTCGAGATATACCATGGACATGGCTCAGGGGTCTCCCAATTCACAGTATTAATAGTTGGGAAGAATGTCAGAAGAGATTCATATACCAACACAAAGTACTAAGAAGACAGCTCGCACCATCCTGTCACCTCGTGATAGTTTTTCAGCGGAAGAATAAGTCACTAAAAGATTACATCACTAGGTTTAGACGTGAAGTCAATAATATAGAGAATCCTTCAGATGAAAGTATCTTGACAGTGGTCTCAACAGGACTTTGCAAAGATAGTATGTTATATAAGAGCATATACAAGTCTCTAGTGAAGGACCTAGGTAAGTTTTGTGAACGAGCCAATAAAGAGATCAAGTGGGAAGAAACCTTTGGCCCTTAGAACTCCAAGCAGAAGAACGAGGCAAATAGCTCCAATTAGAATAAAAAGAGGAGCAACGGTGGGAACAAAAAAAAAGAGTTAGTAGAATGGCTTGGATAATCAGGCCACAAAAAAGGCCAGAAATGAATGATCTTCCACAAGCTTAGAATGCTAAACATCTGTACCCATATTTTCAATAAATTTTAGCTTGCCCCTTTAATCTTGTAATATTATTTTCTTAAATTTTTATATCTTTGTTTACTAATCTTTGAATAAATTTTCAACAAAGTGTAAGCGAGTTATTCTTAGTATGATGAAGTCATGACGTGCTAGTTGAGGTACATCTGTGTGACCTATTTGGGTACTCGACTTGTGCTAGCTGAGGCGCATCCGTGCGACCACCTGGGCACTCAACTTGTGTTAGCTAAAACGTGACCTACCTAGATAATTCATTGTAAGCTGAGGCGCGACCTATCTAGGCAATTCATTGCTAGTTCAGGCACGACTTACTTGGGCAATTCATTGTTAGCTGAGGTGTGACCTATTGGGCATTCATATTAATAAAAGGGGTGTTAAACGGACAGATCGGGGTGGACTGAATCAAAATCCGCATGGATCGGGCCTAAACGGACCGAGCCCGTTTAGGCCCATATTAAAACGAGCCAATGAATTGTCGGTCCAGTCCGTTTATGGATTGGTTTTGTAAAGAAAATAGAAAAAATTATATTTTAACCCCTAAACTTCTCACAATCTTTTACAAAGACCCATCTGAATAAAAAAAAATTAATTTAGTCTTTACAAATTTTCACTTTAGTCCTGATCCGTTTCAGCCCGCGGACCGGTCCATATCCGTGTGGATTTGATCCGCTTGGACTGCAGCCCGTTGGACTTGTGTAATACCCGAAAAAATAAGAAAAATAAAAAGGAAAAATTGAAAATAAAATTTAAAATTTAAAGGGACTAAACTGAGAACGTTTCAGGGATAGAATTGAAAATTTTCAAAATTGGGTGGGGCAATTTTGTAAATAAGCTAAAGTTTTGGGGCCAAAACATAA
>JANHAO010014945.1:0-15065 GCA_026873985.1 Saraca asoca
ATAATGCTCGTATTGTATGACACTTGTGAATTCAATTAAAGTTATGTTTCTGCTTATTTTCATATCATCCACATTATATGGTATATCTGTATTGTTCTGGTGTGATGACAAGATGTGTCTTAGAAAAGATATTAAATACACAAATTACAATATTGATAAAAGTTGTTTAAGTTGAGTTGATTTGTGATACATGGAAGGAATTAAGTTATTAAATAACTTGTGACCATGATCCAATCATTTCAATTCAATTAAAGGTGATGACTTGATAGTTTCAACGTATGGTGCGTAATTATGGTTTATTGTTGAATCTTCAAATCGTCACATGGGCCAAGTGGGAGATTGTTGATTATTTTAATAATTTATAGTGGCTCATGTAATTAATAGACTGGCTTTAAATGAAAGATGACCTAATGTGATGGTGGTTTAGTCTGAAAATAATTAAAGCCAGTGGGGGGTTATTTTAAAATTTAAATATCACTCCCTTTTCTCTCCCTTCATTATAAATAGTTGTCTCCAGTTAAAGACAATATTAGAGACAAAACAACATAAGAGAGACAAGAAAGAAAGGAACCGTATTTTCACCATTAAAGATACAAGGAAAGATGAATGAAGAGAGGGGAAAATTCATACAAGGAGATTGATCGAGAAATCATGGATCCAGGTATGATCTAATCCTTCATCAATTATGATTGTGAAAATTATGATATCCTAAGATTTGATTATACTTTGATATAGTTTTCTGCATGGTTTAAAGTTCTAAGAAAACTACGAATTATGATAATTTAAAATTTCCAACAAAATAATCACAAGAATATATATATATATATATATATCTATATATATATATATATATAAGGTGAGACTTTGGACTCCTTTTTAATGGGTCAAACTAGCTCAACAGTCCATTCCAGAAAATTTAAGAATAAAACTTACAAAATCAAGAATCTATACATATCTAAATGTCATATTAAAACCATCATTAGAGCTTAACGAAAAGACTCTATGTTATTTGATATTTAATAATTCAAGTCCATAGTTAGACTTATGTTAACTATATTAAAACTCAAGCCCTTTCTATCCCTGGTTTAGTAAAACTTCTATAAACTGAGCTACGCAATTTCTGTTGGTTTAGAGAAAACTAGGATAGTGTCCACCCCTCCATCACTAGCAAAAATTTATCAATATTGAATTTATTTTTAAATAAATTCAACTCTATTTTTTTGTTGTTGTTTCAAATAAAGGATAAAAACTTTTTTTTTTTTCTGTGATCCCTACGTACAAGATTCGGTTACAAAAGCATGCAATTTGTCCACTTTCTGCCAATGCAGACACATTTACCTATGCATTTATCCTTCTGAACAATATCTCTCGGAAACAAAAAGTTTGATCAGCATACCTCTTTCCATTTCAGCCGTAATACTGTATTCCTTAGCGCCAAAATCTCTGCTTGCTCTGCTGAGACGTTTCTTTCTTCAATTTTCTCCATTTTACTCACAATCTAAGTTGAATATAATCCTGCTCACAGCACCAACATCGCCTACTTCAGTCCACGCAGCATCACTCACGCTGGCCATAGTTTTAAATCTGGGAAAAATCTACTTTATTCATTTGTATTAAGCTCTTGTTTCAATCTACTTACTTATGATTTAAAGTATCAAAAAGAGCTAATCTGTAATTTATATTGTTAATATTTTATTTATTTATATTAATTTTTCATCTAAATCTAATAAGTTTTTTCATATCATATGTTGATCTTAATTACATCTTGTCATTTTCAATTTGTCTAAATTTGAACACTATCAAACAAAAAAAAAAAAACTAACAATTTCTGATGAAAAATAGTCTCTGGATAAACCATCATTGGAAATAAATTTCTAACAGAAATTTGAGGGAATGAATTTTTTTCCTATTTTATTCATAGGAAATTTTGTTGAGATTCTATTGGAATATATATAATTTTTTGAAAATAATCTCCATCAATTAATTAATCACAAAATTCTATCATAAATTGATTTTATTATTTTTTAATTCTAATTTCTAGAAATTATTATTTAATTGACAATAAAAATTAGTTAGATAATACATAAATTATATTATTCGTATCAAAAGATATATAAAACACATTATTCAAATATAATACATCAAAATATTATTACATCTCAAGATCATAGAGGAACTCATCAATTTCTTGACCTTGGATAGCACCTTGCTGTTGCTGATTAGTGGGTCATCCAATACCTCTGACCAAATATGGCATTGTCCATCTCTCACCTATTGATGTATGTGATGATGATGCTTTAATTGATGGTTAGATCGACTGCAATGTTGCTGAGGTGGCGGTTTCTACATTTAAGCAAGTGGCTACTGGTAAGTGTACAAAGAAGGTAATTGGTAGCAATATGGATGAAGAGAAGGTGGAGGAGTTAATGGCTGGTAAGTGTATATGATGTCGTTAAAGTTTGATGGAGATCATAATAGTTTTATCTATTAATTATGTTATAAAAGAATTTATTCATAAATGAAGTAGAGTGTTTATATATTAATAATAATATTTTTCATATTTTAATGACTCCAAAGAAAAATATAGTTTTCAAATGTTGAAATGATAAAGAATAATGTTCTCCTTTTTCATCAATTCTAGTTCGATTTAATTATAAAATATTGATGGAGTAAAATTTTGAGTGCCTCAAATTAATAAGGAGGAGCACCTACTGGGAGGTTCTTGATCAAATGTAAACATATTAGCCATTGTCTATTTAAAGAACTAATAATTAGAAATATGTTTTTGTAAAATCGATAAATTCTTTTACCCTATTAGAAAAATCCATCTTATATCCATTATGTCTCAGAAGAAGCCTATCATACATTCACTTATGATGTTATAAAATTTTCATATTCTGTTTTTTGATATTTGTATTTAAATATTTTAAGTCTTCATACATGTCTTTATCTATATACATATTTTCTCTTTTTAGCTAAATATTTTTAAACATGTAAAAATCATGGAAAAATCTTTCAACGTTTCATCTTAAATCGTAAGAGCATCTCCAACGCAGGTTCTTAAAGGGTCCTTAAGACTTGTGCAACCGTTACTTAAGTAGTATCATGGTTAGACACTGCTGACATGTATGGAACAGGTGCTTAGAAGTTTTTGTGGGACCCTTTTTTTTGTTTTTTGTGTTTGAGTTTCTGGTAACCAAATTGCAATAAAAATAGGACCAAAAAAAAATAAATAAAAAAGGAGTAGTGAAGGAGCAACTTAATTTATTAATTTTAATAAGAAATTAGTTTTAAAAAACATCATCAGTATTTTTAATATATTTTTCTTCATTTTTAATTTATTGTGATAAAAAAGATTAGTTGAAATAAATTTGTTACATTTTTAATATATTTTAAATTTTTTACATATTTATTGTCTCAAAATTAAAATACAAATGAGTTAATATTTTAAATTGAAATAAAAATAAATATGTATGAAATATAAAGATGTGGGATAACTTGTGGGACTCAATTGGTGAACTTTTTAGAGTTGCACCATTGGAGTGGAGAATTGCTTAAAGTAGTATAAAATAAAAAGTGATGATGTGGCATGATGAGACCCATAAAAAGAAGAGTTAAGCAATTTCAATGGGTTGCACTATTGGAGATGCTTTTAGAAAATTTTTGACAAAATTTTAAAATAGTAATTATATTCATATTTCTAATAACAATAAATTTCAATTTCAGTAGTTCCATTTACCAAATGCAAAGCATCAGATATACATAATTCATAAAGTAATGTCAATAATACTATCAAGCATGTCATATAATTACTTAATCTAATTCAAAATATATAATTTCTAAATCATTTAACTGCTTAATCCTACTCAATTTAATTTTAAATATATATAATTCCTAAATCAACTAAAAATTAAAAATATATACTAATCTCAGTGTCCAAGCAAAAAAATGTCAAATATATTCATAAAAAACTCAAATTCAAAATTACAGATATCAAATTAAGAAAAAGCCAATTAAATCATAAAAAATGTAATAATTCAACAAAAATAATGGATAAAAATATAAAATAAAGAAGTAAGAATAATTTAATAAGTTTAAATTTGTGAAAAATACCTTTAAAGCATAAAAATCAAGTTGGGAAGATAAGGAGGAGCTAGGGCAATGGAGGAAGTAGAAGAAAGGAAAATGACAAGAGAGATTACACAGGCTATAATTTTTGAATTTTCTGACAAATTTTTCTATCGAAAATCTGTCATCCAATAAATTTTGTCAAAAGAGGCAAACAATTTTTTTTTAAAAATTTGTGTCCATTTTTTGACAAGATTTATTGTACATTAGATTTCAGATGGATAAATTCATATGAAATAGTTATTTTTTCTTTTTTTTTTGTAATGGAATTCCAAGAAATTTTGTAGAAATGAAAGGCAAATATTTCTCTAATGTCTTAGAATTAGGTAGAAGAGGAAATTAGGAACAATAGGGTGAAATTATGATCAAATTAGACTAAGTAGAAAACATATGACTGGTATAAGACAAAATTTATTAAATTTTGATAAAAAATTAATATAAGTAGATAAAATGTTAAGTGTACAAATCACAAATTACCTCTTTGTAACATTTTAAACCATATATGAATAAATTGAAACTAAAACTATATTACATATAGATAAAAATGCATTTTTTCCTTGGATCACAGCTCTAAACTTTTAATTACAGGTACAATGGTGATAGTGATTGTGTTGCAATAACCTATGAGAAAATATAGAAAAATTTAACCATTGAAATGAAAAATAGTATAATTACAATTATTATTACAGTTGTATATCTAATTTTAAACGATGATTGCATTTAGATTACAGTAATTACGAAAAAAATGAGATACTTATGACAATATATTACGAGAAAATTTGTAGTTGTAAGATTACAGCAATAGTAACATTATAATTGCATAACATAATTGAAAATCAGATATATGTTTAATTGATGGTAAGGTTAGACTCTTTTTGACTAATACCTGATATCAGTCCAAACTCCAAATAGAACTCCCATAAAATTTTTAATTATTTTATTATCTTGCGCTCTTGACTGCCAAACCAGCCTTTAATTAATTTCTTTTGATGATCATAATAGACCAAAGTTCTCTGCATAATCCTAGTGACGTTAGAATAAAGAGGACACCTAAGATATGTCTGCCGTCATCAATTCATCCAACATGTAGCGTCAACACTAAGTCCAAGGACGAGGTGAATAACTCCAACTAGAGAAAAAAGAAGGGCAATATTGGGAACAACAAAGAGGGTCAGGAAGATGACCCTAAAAATTAGGTTGCAAAGAAGGTTAGAAATTAGTGATCTCAACACAAGAGTCACCATGATAGCTACAATGTCTTATCAGACACTCCAAGGAGGATCTTTGCAATAGAGAAAGATAGTGTTGACAGTAGAATTTGGTTTTGAGCCAAACTCTAGTCAATTGAATGGTTCTTGAATTCCAAACTACTTTTTAGTGAATGAAAAATGAGAAATAATGAAGAGTGAAGATGGTGGGGAGGAAGAGCTGTAATGGAATGTTGTGTTTTTAATGTGGTTCGGCTTTGTATTGACTTGGAAAAATTTTATAAAGTGTTGTTTTAGCTTATTTCTGCCTCTTTTATAAGGGTTCTCCTCCACCTACTTATAGATGAAAAAAGGTTACATGCAATGATTATAAGTTGTAATTATGTTACTTCAAGTATTAAATGTGCAAGACAGTATAATCTCTTATAATCTGGCTTCTGCTGGTTACTTTCTATGGGGTGGGTGCCTTTTGTCAGCTGGAATTGAGGTCTGACACAAGCCTATTTGGAGCTCCATCTCATTAAACTTTTGGCCTAGGCAGTGGCTCTTCTTCGTGAGTTTATGTCCTCATGCTTATTGCTTTCTTTTGTTCAGCGAGGACGAGTCTGCTTGCAGTGAGGTGAGCTTGTGTAGGAACCATTTGCTGAGCACCTGACCCTGAACCTCACGCTCTTAGTGAGCTGGATGTCTTCTATTTTGGACTTAAGTTCTATTAAGCCTTTAGCCTGCCTTTCAAGAGTAATTTTTACTCATAACACAAGCCCCCCAACTCTCAGTTCACTTTACAAACTGGGAGTTGTAATTTTTCTAAGGCTTTTATTCACAATTTTTTATACAATCAAAAATCTCTATATCCAGACTATCGTGTTATCACTTCAGACTTTCAATCTTTCATTTCCTCTAGCTTTGGCCATACTTCTTTTCCTGACCTTACCTTCTA
Source organism: Saraca asoca (assembly GCA_026873985.1). Lineage (NCBI taxonomy): Eukaryota > Viridiplantae > Streptophyta > Magnoliopsida > Fabales > Fabaceae > Saraca > Saraca asoca. Next base: position 6,277 of record JANHAO010014945.1, read on the forward strand.
TCCGTTGGCGTGGCAATCTAACTTTCTTTGGACCATTTAATTAAGCATGATCTTTTGTCTGCTGGGTCATTCATCGAACCCAAGTTAGTTTATAAAGCTTGAGAAGTTCTTCTTGCTTCTTCAAGAGCCGATGGATGTATTAGTTAAGCCCCTAAATACCTCTACTAGTTTGGCTATCGATGAAGCATTAAGGTGTGCATGGCCTATTGCATGGAGCTTCAAGGCGTGGATAGCCTACTACACATGGCTCCCTTGGATAGTACTTTATACTAGTTGTAGGGGAGTCTTGTGCAGATCTTAAATTATTTCCTTATGGTTCTGCCGTGAGCTTTAGCCTTGCAAGCTAGACTCCTGACGCTTTTTGGATTGCCCTGGGTTCGCTAGAGTTGCTGGCTGAGGAGGGATATAAGCAGGAGTAGTCATACTTGCCAGCCTTCCTACTAGTGGGAGTTCGTCTCCTAGTAGCTGGCTTTCTACTATTTTGCTTTTGATCTTGTATTCTGGATCTCTTGAGTTGTTGGCTAAGGAGGGATATAAGCAGGAGTAGTCATACTTGCCAGCCTTCCTACTAGTGGGAGTTCGTCTCCTGGTAGCTGGCTTTCTACTATTTTGTTTTTGATCTTGTATTCTGGATCTCTTGATGTAAATTTTACCTCATTAAGTGAGGGCTTTAGTGAATGAGCTTTTCTACATAACTCTTGAATGTTGTATTGGATGCTTTCATACACCTCTGGTGATGGTGTATAATGTTGCAAACTAACAAAATGCTTGTATGGCCAATCGGTCGTAACTTTTATGTGCAATGAACCTTGGCATATAGTTGCCTTGATTAATGCTGAGTAAAATTTAGGCAGGTTGGATACAAGCTGCACCTAGCAGGATCTCGCATGTGAGCTGTGAGTATTTGTTCGCATGAGAGTTGAGATGGGTTTATAGTGTTTTTATGCTTATGTGAGCATTTTGAGTGCATGTTAATGCCTTCGTGCTTTAGTGAGCTCATAATTCTTTATTGGATGAGTGCTTTTTTTAATCGCATATTAGCTACATTCGACAATCCATACCATAGCACTCTCGTTGCTCAGTCTTGCAGCAATCACGTTGCTCAGTCTTGCAGCAATCACATTGCTTAGTGGGGCAACAATCTCATTGCTCAGTCTTGCAGCAATCTTATTGCTCAACGAGATAGCAATCTCATTGCTTAGCCTCATAGCAATCTTATTGCTCAACAAGACAGTAATCTTGTTGCTCTATGGTCATTATAGAACTTGGGCCTGCCAATATTCCTATTGCTCAGTCTTATGACAATTTTGTTGCTCAGTGAAGTAGCAATCTTGTTGCTTAGCTTCATAGTAATCTTGTTACTCAACAAGATAGTAATCTTATTGCTTAGTCTAGGGATTTTACTCTTTTGCTCCCACTTATGGGGTGTGGCTTGTTTTGGATGTATCGATGGGGTAAGCTTTGTGCCGTCTCACCCTTAAATGTATTCGTATGATTACAAAATGATAGCTCGTCGCTAGATTGGTAATACTTCCATGTTTTCAGCTAATTAGCTGGGAATAACATTGGATCAATATGGAATACCTCTCTTTTCGTGTAGCGTTCCATTGGATAATCTATACAAAGATTTCAAAATCGTCATTAACTTTAGAAAAACATTACAGGATTAGAATATGATTCTAATAGAGAGCTCTGATTCTCGATCAGCGATTCATTGAGTTTGTTGAGTTTGCCATTTAGATGGCCTTGCCATGTAATCTTGCAATTGACTTTTTCTGATGAGATCTTTTATGACATCTCTTAATGCCCAACATCTGGAGGTGGTGTGTCGGACCTCGTTGTGATAAGTGCAAAACCTGCTCGGGTCTCTGGACCTGGTGGCAGCTCTCATGGGCTTGGACTTCCTAAAGTCTTCCCTATGCCTTTCCATTGCAAAATTCATGTCTTGCATATTAGATAGGATACTATAGCTTTTGAAGTGGCCTTGAGGTTGAAGTTGCCGAGGTTTAAGGACTAGGGTCATGACTGTGACTCTCTTCGCTCCTCTTCTTGCTCAAGGTAGAGCCATAGGTGCCTACCCTTTGCTTGGGCTCCTTCATACCAAAGGTTTCCTCCTATCTTATTTGTTTGGTAGCTCACTTATAAAATTCAGCAAGGTCTCGCACCGATGACTTATAAAGGCTTTTGTATAGCTTCCCGTCTTTATGGAGCCCCGCTAATATTGCTGTTAAAATGCTCTCCTCTGAAGAATTTTCAACCAAGTTGACTTCATGCCTGAACCTGGCTATGTAATCTTTTAGGGACTTATTTCTTTGCTATAAGATCATAACGAGGTGACTGGGGGACGTGAGCTGCATCTTCAACACCTGATACTAGTCAATGAATTTCCTTTAACATTCTTCCTAACTATTGACACTACAAGTCAGAAGGCTTCTGAACTATGCTTGGGGTATGGCTCCCAATGTGGCTGGGAAGACGCGACACTTGACAAGGTGGTCAAGAGTTCAGAGATCCATATGGACATTAAATGCATCCAGATGGTTGCAAGGATTGCTGTTTCCATTGTACGATAAGATTATGGGCACTTTCAATTTTTGTGGAAGGGGTTGCATCTCGATTTCCACAGAGAAAGGTGAGCTCTCCTCATAGTAAGGTTGATTGTTCTAAGACCAGGGACATTCATCTAGTTGTTTCAGTCTCTGGAGGATTTGCTTCATTATTGGATCCTAAATTTCGGACTGGGGGCCAGAGCTCTCAGCTTGTTACAAACCCCCAGATCGCTGATCATGGTGGTTTTTGTAAGTCTCTTTCTAGGCTTCCTCGTGCAACTATCAGAGTTGCCTTATGATTTCTTCTTACCTTCGAGCACCCTGGGCTTGTTCCTATGCTAATGCTCTTACAGTCTCAGTTAATTCTTTCACTGTATCTTCGAGCATTCATTAGGATTGGTGAGGTGGTCGTACCTCCTCAATTTTGAGAATAGTAGTATGTTGGCAGTGAGTTCTAGTAATGGAAGTGTCTGGCGGTTGAGCAACTGGAGTGTTTAAACTCCTAGTGACTCTTCCTCTTACCATCGTAGCTGGATAGAAAAGTGATTCAGAAAATAGATGGGCTCTCCTTCTAGCACCAAAATATTGATAGTGGAATTTGGTTATGAGCCAAACTCTGGTCAACTGAGTGATTTTTGAACCCCAAACTACTTTCTAGTGAATAAAAAATGAGAAACAAATAAGAGTAAAGATGGTGCGGAGGAAGAGTTGTAATGGAATGCTATGTTTTTAACGTGGTTTGACTAAAACTAGATGGCACCAGTCCCTATGTCCATGGTAGCTTTGTATTGACCTGAAATTTTTTTACAGAATGTTGATTTGGCTTATTTCTGCCTTTCCTACAAGGGTTCTCCTCTGTCTACCTATAAAGGAAAAGAGGTTACATGCAATGATTACAAATTATAATTCCATTACATCAAGTATTGAATATACAAGATAGTATAATCTCCTGTAATCCAGCTTCTGTAGGTTACTTTCCATAAGGTGGGCCCCTCTTGTGAGCTAGAATTGAGGTCTGATGCAAGCATGTTTGGAGTTATCCCTGGGCTCTGTGAGTGTGCACTTGAGTTAGCGTAGTGATGATGTCAACAAGCTTTCTAACTGTATTTTCAAATGCTTTCTGGTGTTGATACAGTGCCTATACATCGTCAGCTTCTGGGGGAATGGTGGAAACACTTGCTAGAACCGGACTTCCTTCTTCTAAGGCATTTCAGTGTTGCTCTTGATGGCCACTTGGCTCATTTATAGTAGTGTCAAAGCTCCTAGTTGTTCTTCCTCTTGCCATCTTAGTTAGTTAGTGAATCAATAGAGAAGCAGTCCATCAGATGTGCCAAAATGTTAATAATCAATTTTGGTAATCAGTTAATTGAGAGTTTTAGAATCCAAACTGTTGTATAAGGTGAAAAATAAGGGGAAAAGACGAGAGCAAGAAGAAGAAAAATAAGGTAAACACACGGGATTTTTATCATGGTTCGACTAAAGCCAGTATGGCCCCTATGTCCATAATGATTGTATTAACTTGGAAGTTGCCTCTCTGTTTGGTTTACAATGCTTACAGTTTCCCTCTATTGCAGCAGAGTTTTTGCATGTATTTTACTATATCCTATGCAATGGCTCTCCCTTCCTATTTATAAAAATTGGGAGGGTTACAAGTCATAATTTATCATTATAAAACTATGATTACATCTGCATTAAGCATAAAATGCTAGACATTAAGTAATAAATGTGGGGCAAATCATTGTCGGACTTTGGAGGCTGATTTGCAAGTTGATAGAGTATTCAGACTGTCTGTCAGAAATTAGCTATTCCCAAATGCACCGGGATGAGCTCGCTGTAGAGTTGATCTGCAGAAGGTTTGACCTTGTGCTACACGATCTACCATCTAGCTTCAGTGACCTCATTCTGGATTGGGCCACACCTTTGTCCTGATCTGGTCCATTGGGCCTTTGTTGTCTCAAACCGTAAAATACCTATAACAGTAGAGAATTGTAATATCCTAAATTTTCTAAAATTAATTTTAATAATAAAATGGCTTTTTAGAAAAATTTGAAAAGGTGAATTTGAAATTTTTGAAAATTTTGAAATTATATATTTTGGGCTACAAGGAGCCCAGATATAGTAGAAATAGATTATATAAATATTAGAAATCCTTAGGCAATCAAAATTTCCATCTTAGATTATTAGAAAATAAAATTCGTATTTTTAGGATTTAATTTCCAAAAAAATTTGAAAAGATTGAAAGTAAGGCTATAGGTGCCCAACTGGTGTAAAATTATAGTTGTTACAAAAATAATTAGCTTAACTAATATGTGTTAAACTTTCATAGTCGCCAGCAATCGGCGAGTATATTAATTTTGAACTCAAAGTTAAAAAAAATAGAAAAAGGTTGTGAAGTCAAAGATAAGTCAAAGGGGAGTTAACTATTCTTTTTCCCATTTTACCTTTCCCAAGTCGATTCCTTTTTCTTTTCTCCAACCTTTCCCTAGCTACCTTCATGCAAACACACACATTTCTAATAGCTACACTTTCTTTCTCTACACCACTATCTCTTTTTTCAAGTAAGATTCACATCTCTTCGTGTTAATTTCTTATATATTTATTGCTAATTCCTTTCTTCTTCCTCTTCAATTTGGTTCCAAAATTATATTGATTCATTAAATACAGTCTAAGTTGTGAATTTTTTAATCCAATATTTACTATTCACATTATTGTTCAACCTATGAACCCACATGATTTTTTGATGTTTTTAGAGTTTGAATCTATTATTTCTAGCTTAATTCTTTACAATGAAACCATGATTTAATACTAGTTAATTGTTTGATAGAAGAAAAACTTGAAAATTTAAGAAGTTAATATACTTTTCTTTCTTGTTCTTGAAGAGTATTGAGGACCTTTGTGAAAATTGATTTGATTTATTATTTTTAGTTGCTAAGGTGAGTGATTCTTGTCTTTCTTGTGAATTATAGTATGTTTATTGATGGTGATCTTCTGATTGTGGTTGTAAGTTGAAGAAAATAGGTATTTGTGATTGTATAATAAAGTTTGCGTTTGAATGACTTTGTTGATATAATGGTTGGTTTTCCATGAAAAAAGTTGGGTTTTATGCATGTTTAAGTCCTCAAAATATGTTGTGTTAAACTCCTATAATTTGGTATAAGATTGGAAGTTGTTTCCCCTATTTGCTATTATTCTTTTGCATTTCCAAAATTCATGAGTCAAATTGCCACTTTTACACTACCTTTGTTATCATGCTCGGTAGAGATTGAGCTGCTTTGTGTCTTGTGATTTGAATTGGGAATTAACTAGATTCTTGTGAGTTAAATCTAACTTTCCTACCTTATGTTATAATTCCAATTGTGATTCTGATCATATGTATAACTTGGACTTCTTGAAAGTTTTCAATTTTTAGTGAGCAGACTTGTATTTTGAACTGGATTTTCTTGAGTTGAATCGAATCCTTCTTATTTGATTCCTGCAATTCTAATCATGATTCTACTTACATTTCATCCTCGATCATGTTCACGATTTTGAAAGCACCTCCAAAATTTTACACTTTTTGAGTTGAAACTTCTCTTTATCTAAGACATCTTTTATTTCCTTTGGTCTAATCTCTTATGAATTCTAGCTGATTTGAATATAACACTTGAGAAATCCTAATTGAGCAACTCATAAGCTAATATCAATAAATCTAATAATTGCCAATACGTTGATATTATGATAATAATCTTCATAGTTAATATAATGATGTGACAAAGAGTGTATAGTTATGATAGTGATAGAATATGATTCATGTGATTAAGCTTGTAATTAAATGTGAATGTTGTGATATAACTATTATGAGTATTGATATTTTTTAAAGTTTGAGAATTCCCCATGAGACATGGGATGGTATATGATATATGATAATGATGAAATGTGAATAATGCAATGATATGGGGTAAATGAACTAGATCCTAGATTTACGCATTCTAATATGGTGTGAGAGATAAGGCAGAATTTTGAGGGATAAGGCTAGACCGGAGTAACAAAGAGATTTATTTTTATTGCTATTTTGTGAGATATTGAAATGTGATACAGTAAAGTTTGACAATATGATGATTAATAATGGCTTGAGGCCCTAGGATATTTATGATTCTTAGTATGACAATGTTAATCTAGTATTATGCCAATCAGAGGTGAGTTTTTGAGATTTCATAACTGATTATTAAGCTTGGTATACATATGGCTATATTGCCATGATGTACATATATATTATTTTATTGTTGAGAAATTTATAAATTAAGTATGGATTTATCTCACTGAGCCTAAAACTTACTCTTTTGTAGATTATTTTTTAGATTCTTAAGATATTGATGCAAATTTTCCCACTGATAAATAAGAATAATTGTGATCTTATAGAGATTATGGCTGATGTCTACACAACCACCATAGAAAGCCCTTTAGGGGCTTATCAAATTAAGTTTTATTATATTGTCATATGTAATCTAGCTAGTTGTGAGGTGTTGCATGAGATTGTATCCTTGGAACCTCCAAATGTCCTCCTTATGATGGCTATGGAATGGTTTGATCCCTAATGGTTCAAATATCTTCCTTTACATTTTGCTAACTTTTTTAAAACTTGTGAATAGGATGACCATAATGTACTCAAGGCCTGTTATATGTGAAAAGTAGTTCATCCTAGATGGACATGTGAGAAGCCTGAGAGCGACAAAAAGACCAGTTGGAAGAACTGCTCAGATCGCTGTATCTTCAATCTGCGTCACGAGTGTGACCCTTCGGCTCGAGCTCATACCCGACAAGGTGAGTTTGACATATCCTTCCTGATGATGTGCACGACCCCAGGTTGTGTGATTCGATCAGTAAAGTGCAACTAGCGACATGGAGCTCGCTAGACAGAAGACTAAGTCATATCTTGTCCCAACGGACAAATGGGGCTCGCTTGCGGAAGATAATTTACAATAGTTGAAAAAGGAGATTTAGTTTGTATATTCTGTCTTGTACATTCAATGTTGATGTAACATATTTACTACACATTTAATTACCATTGTAACTTCTTTTCCTCTATAAATATGAGGAAGGAGGCTTCTGTAAAGAGAGAAGATTTGAAAAAAAAAAAAAAAACAAATAAGCAGAAACTCTGCCAAAGTAGAAAGAGAGAACTTGAGTATTGTAATCTTGTAAAAGCACCATCATAATAACATGCTATCGTGGACGTAGGGTCCGATGATATCCGAATTTGACCGAGCAACATTAAAAATCTTATGTCTCCTTCTCTACTTTTCCCTTCTCCCCTATGTATTTTTGCTACTTTACTATATTTGAATCAGCCAAAGGTCAGAGAACCCAAAGAATTCCCCCGTTCATTGGAGTTTAGTTTAATACCAAAATCCGATGTCAACAAGGCCTTAGTTAGTTTGACATATGCTTGGTACCATGAAAGCTAAAAATTAATCTAACTTTTTGATTACCTTTACCCTTGTTAGGACATAGGATGGTTAAAGGGATGATTCCTAGAATTAATGAATTGTTGTTGTATAGGTTCTTTTAAAGAACATAATGAAAATTTGTGGAACAAATGCTTTAAGGGATATGTGCTTGTTGGGCAATATCTTTATATAGTATAAAATGTATATATTTTATTAATGTATCTATCTTTCTTTCTACAAACTTATAATTTCTTAATTAGCCAATTAAGTTCGAGCATATACGTTTAGAAATATTAAAATAAATATCAATAAAAATTGACAATAAAAATAGGATAAAGTATTTATCAATATAAAATTAATATTAACGCCAATTATAGTCAAGAAATCGGATCATGATATATTGTAAAGACTTAACAAACTTATGGTATGAAGCTTCTTTTCTATGAAAATTCTGAATATGTTTGGGCTTCATTAACATCACCGACCAATAGGGAGGCAAAGTCGGCTTCGGCTTAGCTGCACCGGGATCCAAGCTTGACTCTTCGTATACCAAATCGGTGAAGCAAATCCCTTACAACATCTCTGTTCTTGAGATAGCGCGCCGATTATTGTGCCAGGGATCTTGACGGCTCCGGCTCCTTCAGCCGACATTAGCCATAACGGCATTGCTTGAGAAAGCAGAATGCAAGACGTTTGCATCATCGATAGTGTCAACCGGCGTGATCAAGGCTTATCAATCTGCCGCTGAAAAAGGTTTGACCATTTTTGCACCGAACGATGAGGCCTTCAAGGCACGTGGCGTTCCTGATCTGAG
>JANHAO010014946.1:0-15063 GCA_026873985.1 Saraca asoca
TATGTAATAAGATTGTTCTTTAATACAGACCAATGTTTCTACAACAAGTAACACTTTCACAAACAACAGACCAGAACATAACAATCCCAATTATAGTAATTCACTTAGACAATAAACCAAGTATTCATGCAACAACAGGAATCCTTAATTTATATTGCATTTCATAATTATACACAATAATCAAGAAATCATACAAAAATTAACATTTCAATCCCTATAATCATTCATAAGTATTTCAATAATTATTTTGCAGTAAAATATTTCAGAACTCATCAACTATTCCAAAATACCTATATTTATACTTATTCACCATTAATTTAATAACTATCAAACCAGTTACTAGAAAATAAATCTTTTGTTCTACGATTGTTCATTAGGGTCTAAACTACTAATACCCAACTCGGTCGGAGCTGGTATGCTAACATTAAGCCTGTAGAGGCTATTGTACAAACTATACTGTTTTAAAGCATTTAACATCATATCTTAAGAAATCGACTGTAAAGTTACTAGAAAATAAATCTGATGATTTAGGATTACTCACCGGATCTCAGAGGTCCTAGCCCCAGCTCATCGTCGGTCGCAGTGCCGCCGGTGACCCAGAAACCACTCTTGGCCAAACCGGCCATACATAGAAAGGGAAGAAGAAGCCGAGCTACATCAAATTCTTCCCAGTCCATTGGACATATCAGAAAGACGATCAAGAGCGGCCACCATTGAGGAGGAGGCCGGACGGCGGCCATGGAAGCCATGGCTGAACGGATGGGCTCGCCAACTTACGCCACCATTTTTGAAACAGTAGACCCGTGAAGAAGACGACGTTCTTCCGTGGTGTTTCCGGCATCATGCCGGCCCTTCGGACTTGCTCCGGTGTCTGGAAGCTCCGGCAACCTCACGAGCTTCCCTCGCGACAGGCGACGAAGGAGGAAGATGAAGGGGTCGGGGGCTCGCGGGTCCTTTTGGAGAAATCCCGAAACAGGGCCAAATATCAGCCCATTGTCACCCGAAACCTGCTGGGCAGGTCACCGGCCATTTTATAATTTTTATTTTTTTTTTCAAACTTTGTCTTATTTCCAAAGTTGCCCCACCTGAAACCTGAACTTTTTAATTTAGTCCCTATCAAATTTTCAGTTTAATCCTTTCAAATTTCAAAATTTTATTTCAATTTTTCCTTTTTATTTTCCTTAATTTTTCGAGTGTTACATTTTATGCCAAAACTTGAAAAAAAGAAAAAGGGAAAAACGGTTCTTTAAAAATTATTAGCAGCAAACTTATCTTGTAGTTAAATTAACATGTAGTGTTCTTCATATTTAGGATATTTGAATAAAATTATAAAATGAATAACTATTCCATCCAGTAAAAAAATAATTATTTTACAAAATTTTGACAAATCATATTTTATGTAATTTAGATCAAACAAAATTTTAGCAAGTGCAATCAATCTTTGTATCAATATTTATTATTTCTAAATTTATTTTTCATAATTAAATTGTTTTTAAATTATTTGTGAACTTTTAAAATTTTTATAATAAATAAATTTGACACTATTACAGAATTTTTTATTATTGGTAATAATAATAATTTTTGCATTTTTTTTATTGTTACCCAAATCCCAAGTTTATAACTTTTGTATCAAAACTTTATCTTGTTGCAATATTGCTTTGATTTTGCAACAAGAACAAAGTATTTTGTAGATACTTTAATTTTTCTCCATATTTTGCAACAAAGAAGAGTATATTGCTAGTAACTAAGAATTAGCAACAAAATTTTAATGTTGATGCAAATTCTTGTTGCAAAATCTGTAGTTTCTTGTAGTATAGGATTATGATGAGCCAAATTAGTATAAAACTGAGTTGGAATAAAAATTAGAACTAAAAAAAGGAACTTAACTAGAACCACCTAATAGGTTGGACTCGTAGTTTCTAAATAGGACCTTGGGACTTGAGCCAACTGGTCAATCGATCCTTAGAAGCAATCAACTAGTCAGTACGATCTCGTAAGTTTGACTAACTATGCATGGGCTAGTAGATTGACCATGTCAATAAGCCTATATAAGGAACTTGAAAGATGAAATTAGTAATTTAAATTATTCTATACCCCAAATCATACATATATTCATAGAACATCATATTACTGAAATAAGTTGCGAGATATAACCTGATTTAAAATCCGTTAACATATTAAGTAAAAGAAACATGATCAAATGTGATCAAATATACTAAGTTTTTCTCTCCTAATCTCACAACTAGGTCTCTTAGATGGTTGAGATAAAACTTTATTTGTTAGATTATTAGAAATAAGACTCGACATTCACTTTATAATAAGTGCATTAGGGTTTTCATCTAATAATCCCCAATGGACCTATTAGGCCTACACAAATTAACTCACATCTTATTAATTAGAATAATAAGTCCAATAATTAAGTTAGACTTTAGGGTCATCTTATGTCTTTTATTTAATCATATTATCTCAGCTCAAAACTATAATTAATAACAACCCATATTAGATTAAAGATAAAATAAAATCTAATAGAATAGTCTCTGTCACATTTTCCACAACTTTTATTGATATTTAAGTAGCTCCCAAAGATCATTGTAAGGCTAAAAAAGGGCTTTGGTTTATACTTTTTAAAGGTGTGAATCTAAGGTAAAGTTTTTAGCTGAAAAAGTCAAATTATTTCTCTAAGTTCTTATTTTTCCTTAGGGTTTGATTTCTTCTTTGATTATTGTAGTTTTTTCAATAGTTAAAGGCCAAAGTTAAAACTAGGAAAAAAGGTTCCAAGTTTAGGCTTAGGAGAATTCTCTCCTACTAAGGTGAGTGTGGTTTTCTACTTTTCTAGCTTCATTTTATTTATTAGAATTATCTTTCTAAATTAACCCAAAAAATTTTTATACTTGTCATACTAAATTGGAAGAAGATTTATATAAATAACTTAGACCTAAATAATAATGAAATAAAATTATATGGTATATTTGTTTTATGTATTAAATGTATGTATGCGAGGGTTTTAGGAAGGTTTTGAATATAGGCCTAAATCAAATTTATTAATATGATTATTTTTATAATTAATTATTTGGTAATAAATAAAATAATCAAAGAACAATAAGTATAGAAAAGGTAAGATAAGAATAGATAGATTAAAGAATTTCCAAAGATGATTGTGTTTGCATCACTAGATTATATAGGCCAATGACCTAGGATTTAGGTATGGTGTAGGAGGGCATAAGATTTAAACATGCATTCTAGAGGGCATGCAATTCAGATTAAGAGGTTCTTAGAGACATATGACTTATTAGCAAACATCGTTCCTTCCATTAAGCCACAATTGCTAGTATAATTTATCTGGATTGCTTTGCAAGATCAAAATAGATCAAGTGACGAGCTCATGTACAAAAAAAGTGACCTAAGGATGCCATACTTTGACTTAAGTGAGGTAAACATAGCTCATCATAACATCTTATAGCTAGATAGTGTCACCTTGGTTGTAAGATTATAGCCTCTTTTGATAGTACCAAAATGTCCCTACTTGACAACTCTTGATTTGTGATATAATGAGATTACAATGTATGCATGATCACTTAGAAAAAGAGATAAAGGAAGAACAATAAACAGTTTCACATATGCTTGATTATATTTAGATACATACATACATATATACATATAAATGCTATATACTTTTTTATAACCAAAAGAAGTTTCAACCCAAAGGAGGTTAAAACCTTCACTTCACTGAATATTTGTAGTTGTACTCGTGAATTTCTTTAACATTTATCAAAAACCCATCATCCAAAGAATCTTTATCAAGCAAGATCCACTCCTACTTATTAGAGGTAGGAAATATGTTTTGATTTACAGAAAGAATACCTTTGAAAGAACTAGCAGTTAGTTAGACTGACCCTGTCATGTTATGAATCAAGAATTGAATTTTTAAAAACATTTAAGTTTTATTGTTATTTCTGCTTCGCATATGGTTTCATTTTTTGTTTTAGATTTTAAGTGTGCATTCAAGTTTTATTAAGGGTTTATTTAAAATCCATTAGAATATGAATAAAAAGGTTATGGATTTGTGGGTCACACTAGGTGATCTATGCTAATCACATTCACATAATAGGTATGTGACAATTCACTTTCTCATCTCCTTTCATATCCACTGTAGACCTTCAAAGCCCTGATCTAAGTAGGCAACTTGTACTTATCTCTCATACTAACACCATGGAGGTTGAGCCTATTACCAATTGGGATCATTTCTCTAAAAGACATCAACTTAACTAGCTCATAGCATAATGGATTTAGGGGGCATTATATGATACTAATAGGTTAGGATTATAGGTAACTTTTAAGAGTCGAGGATTAGCGTTACGTAGGCTTTTCCAATTCTCAGCAACAATGATGGCTAGGCAGTCTTTACAAGGTGACACTTTATCTTTCATTTCATCTTCAAAGGGGCCTTTCCTCTTAAATCCTCTGAACTAGTTTTTTCACCTTTAGGCTGTGGATGGTATCATGTTGTATAGCTTTCTTATATACCAACAATATTAGATATGATTTAGTTGATTATTATCAAGAAGAGATGTAGTGTGTAAGGAAAAGAATACATAAGGATAAGGTATTTCACAACAAAAGAAAAAGACTCATTTTTCAAGAACTATCAATGGAGGAGAAAGGTAATGTATCACAAGTAAATTTTTTTAACCCATTTTTGGCTCCTTCGTTACTGGAATGGTATTCAAATGCAACAGTGGATTCTTAAGGCTTAAACCAAAATGGCTTATCTAGTGACACAAGATGTTTTAGTGATACTTCAAATTCCTTGGAATGCTTTTTAGATCAAATCACTATCAAATTTTAGACTTTGTCTTTAAAGGTTTAGGAGGCCATACCACAACAGCCTCTAGAGGCCAAATGAAAGTTATTACTTGGAATTGCTAAGGGTTAAGCTACCCCTCGATGATTCACAAGCGTAAATAGCTGGAACAAGTGAATAAACTTTCTCTTTTGTGTTTATATGAAACATTGTAGGCAATATGAAAGTTGCAATCTTTCTATTGGAAGTTAGGTTTTGACCATATAGTAGGTATGGATCCTTAAGGACATAAAGGTGGTGTCTTTTTGGGGTCAGACCTTAAATGTCCAAGTTACAATCTTGAATAGCTCTAGCAATTGGTTCATGCAATAGTTGAAGGATTAAAGATGCCTAAATTCTTGTTGACATGTCTATAGTCCCCCCCAAGCTTTAAGATAGGCATGTATTGTGGAGTTTTTTTTATAAAGGAAGTAGTTAACTCAAATCAAACCAATCAGAACATTCCATGGTGTGTAATAGGTGATTTCAATCAGGTTTTGTCAGCAATAGATTAGTTTTTGATCTCGACTTCCTAGTGTTTCAAAGTTCCAAGATGTCTTAGATAGTTATGGTTTAATTGATGTAAAGCTACTGGCATACTTGGACAAACAATAAGGAAGGAAAAAAATGTGTATAGGATATACTTGATAGATTGATAAATAGTACAAACTGTTTGTTTACTTTCCCTATACAAAGGTCCAATGCCTCACTCCCTCTTGCTCTAATCATGCACCTATTTTGGTCAATATAAATAAATATATTAAGTTTAATAAGAAAAATTTTAGATTCCAAATAATGTGGCTTATTTATCCTCAAGGTCAAAAAGTGGTGGAAAAGGCATGGAATAAACCATGCAATGGATCACTGGCTTTCAAACTAATTTCCAAACTGCAAAACATAGCCATTAATGAGGATAAAAAAAATACTATTTATTTCCACACCCTGGTTAAAAGGAAAAGGGCTAAAACAAGAACTGGAAAAATTAAGAATTTTGGTGAATGAATGGATAACCAACAGGCAATAGAAGCTATAACAATTTAGCATTTCATGAATATTTTTTCTACATCAACATATCAGTCTTTAGATGTTAACAGCTATGAGAATCAAAGCATCCACACATTGTCATCATCTCATATTCAATAATTAATGAGGCTTTTCAATAAAGTTGAGATTGAAAAAGTTTTTTTTCAAATGCATCTAGATAAAACACCTAGACATGATAGCTTTAGTGTTAGCTTTTCTCAAAGATTTTAGTCTACAGTGGGCAATAATGTCTCAACCATGATGCTGTCCTTCCTTAATGAAGGCTATTTGCTTAAGGCAATAAACAAAACTTTTATCTCTTTAATTCCTAAAGGAACAGTCCAGAAGAATTTTAATGATTTTAAGCCCATTAATCTCTACAATGTATTTTACAAGTTTATTAGTTAAACACTAAAAAAAAGATTGCATAACATTTTAAATGAGGTCATTTTCTCATGTCAGTTCGCATTCATTAAAGGTAAAGAGATTTTGGTGACAAACTTAAGGCCTCACCTTCTAGCTTGGAGTTCAATAACAAAAGCAATAGCTAATGGTGGTTTAGGCCTTATTAGATTGAAAGAATGGAACATGGCTATGCTAGCCAAGTAGCTATGAAGAATTTTTACTAATCCTTATTCATTGCTAGCCAGGTTCATTAGACAAAAGTATGGAAAGGGAAATCTTGAAGACATATCAACAAACCATACCAATGGTACATGGCGATAGAGAGATATTTCCAAGGTAGGCCATTTTACAACTAACAAGCTAAGGTAGAGAATGGGTAGGGCAAAATATCAATCTCAAGTTAAAATTTAGAAGTATTAATGGTTTTGATATCACTATTGATGAATACTTACCAAAAGAAAAAATATTTTAGAAATATCCTTGTTTATATGCCATAACTACAATTATGGATCTTAAAGTTAAACAAGAAGGAATGAAAAAAGTACTAATTATATACCATGCAAATATGTAATATGAATTTGATGTACAATTATATATACATAATGTAAACAATATATTGCAAAAGATTTATCATATATATGGTAGTAAAATTAATGCTTCATGTGCATGTATGAGTTTTTCATCTTCTTCAAGACCATTTATCTCATCTCCGAAAGAATATGATGATTTTTTAGGTGTAACCAATGATTCCCCCTTATTCAAGAATGAGCTTAGCTCTTAGTTATTTATATCTATTGTAGCTAATATGTCAAATTTCGATATTTTAGAATGGTGGAAAGTATAAAGGACATAATATCCTGTACTTTTTCTTATGACTTGTGATATATTGACCTCTCCAATGTCCTTATTGACATCATAAAATGCATTTTCTCTTGGCAAGTGAATTTTGGATAATATTAAACATCTATTAATAAGTCATGAGAACTTAGAGATGTCCATTTGTTTAAAAGATTAGTATGATACAGAAGTTAAACAACAAAATAATTTAAGAGAAGATGGTTTATTATCTAGTGAAGGAAGAAAACAAGAAATAACAATATATTCATATATTGTAAAGTTAGTTAGTAAAATATTTATACCCATTTTACATGCAAATAATGAAAATTTTCTAAATTAGGTCTTGTTATTTTTACCTCTATACTTGAGGGTTTCACATAAAAAATTGGCATGTATTAATTTATTTTCTTACTATTTTAATATTAGCCTTATCTAAAATTAATACTAATTATAAAAATTTAATATATATATAAACTTAAACTTATCATAATCATATACAAGATACATATTAGAAAAAATAATAATTGAAATAATAAAAATTTAATGACTCATTATGTTAATGCGGCATTGTTTATTTGCTTCCAAAATAATAGTGGTATATTCAATTTTTAATTCAACAACGATAACAACAATAATAATAATGCACAAGAAAAATTATTTGAGTAAGAAATTTTTAATAAAAGTATAAATAGCAATATAAATTTGTAGGTGATAATAATAATAACATATGATTACATTTAATAATAGGCAGGCAAAAGCCTAGCAGCAGACAAATCCAGATGGAGGAAATCCAGCCCACCTTGAGGTTGAGATCGCTGAACATAAGCCCCAAGTCACCAGCCACAAGCTCGAAGCAAAGGACACAAGACGAGACTAAAGCAATAGTTCTGGCTCGTTAAGGACGAGCCTTAACTCACATGGCCAGCAAGTCGTCTTGCTTAAGCTTGAGTCATCAAGCGAGAGCTCAATCTCGCTAATCGAAAGTCAGTAACGACCCCAAAGCAGGAGCTCTAGCTTGTGAGGTGAAGCACGTCTCTCAACTAGAAGCTCTCTGAGAATAAACCTGAAGCAGATACCCTTTCACATACCCAACTTATGAGGCTAGTTTGTAAATAGTAACTTATAGGGCCCACCTATAGAAAGCATTCTGTAGAAGCCGATTTGTAGAAGACTAAACTATCAAATACATTTATTGCTTGATGTAATAGAAAAATAATTTGTAAAATTACATTTGTAGCCTCCAAATCTCTATGAAAGGGGAAGGAGCAAACATAACAGGCAGGCTAGAAAATACTCACTGTTACTTTACTAAATTTTCACCAGATAAATAAAAATCAACCATGAATATAGGAATCCAAACAAAGGATTTTGGCTGAACTACATTAAAAAATCCTCTTTGCCTTTGCTGTTCTTCCTCTTTTTACTTTATTTTCTGTATTTATCTAATAGTTATACAACTAGAATACAATTTGGGGATTCAAGAATTGTTTAGGTCAATTAGGATTTGGGCTTGCCAAATTTCATCGTCAATAATAATTATATTTAATTTCAATTATAATGGATTATAAAATTAATATTTAAAATGCAACAGGTTGTTTTAATCCACTCAGGGTCATTTAGTAAATGTCGACTTGGGATGAGAATTAGAATTAGTACTAATACAACCTGACTTGAGATTGGCCCGACATATAATCTTTGCTTGTTGAGCTAACCCTATAGGGTTGGATTAACTCCTTTTGATATGTGGCACCTGTTATATTATGTTAGTTAACAATAACCAATTTAAAAAAGAATAACTTAAATTAGTAAGTATATTTGATAAACTATGTGTTATTTGTGATAATTGTTAAGTAGATATATATTATGTTTTAGCTTTATTTTAACTTATGTGTAACTCTATAATGAAGTATATAAGTTAAAGTGTTTAAAACAAAATTAACTTAATTACACACCACACATTATTTCTTTCTATCTTTTTCTTTTGTTTCCTCTCTTTAATTTTTTCTCTCTCTATTTTCTTCTTTTCTGTGGTTGCCTTTCCTTTTTTAGATTACTACTTTTGCTTTGCTTCCACCTTCCTAAACTGCTTCTGCTTCTTCTTCCTTCTGAACACTGCTTCTACTTTACTTCTTCCTGAATGCCACTTATGCTCTGCTTTCGCCTGGGCTTTGCTTCTTTTCCTGTTGGGGCTTCATCTTCCTCCTTTCAAATCATAGCTTTTGCTTCGCCCTCTTTAATTTCTAGTTCAGCTACCTTGGCATTGCATGAAGGATGCGTATGAGATGGCTTGAGCTGATAGGAATTAGTGTCACTTAATAGCTCGCCAGAAGCCATTAAACTAGCTCGTCATAGTTAGAAGCCTGGAAGCCATTGGTTTCACCGCCTAACTAAATCAAGCGATGGTGATAGCTGATGTGCAGTGGCTCGATCATTGACTTATAATCAACCAGTAACCCATACTCCTAAAATTGAAGTGAGCATATTTTTCCCTTTTCCTCAATTTGATTTTTTGTATTAGAGTGAGATTTAAGTGATTAGAAAGGTTTTATTTTAATCTAGAAACTAATTTTAGGAGATGATTGGTGATTAATGGTTGTTAGGTTTTGATGAGTTTGTTAGATAGGTTACTTTGGAAAATTGAAACTCAAGGTATGAATAGAAGTTATCCTGCTATCTTTAAAAGTGAATGGATAATTTACTCATTTTTTCAGTGATTACCATGCAAAAGCCTATTTTATTTACTATTTTGAACTTGGATAACATAAGACTCTATGATCTTAAATTAATTTCAATTTTTACTAGCTATCTACACTTGAAAGTAAAACCATGTCTTGTAGCAAATAGTACTATATTATATATTTTGAAGAATTGTTTCTTGTGTTTAATGTTGAAAATCTTGCTATTTTGTAATAGTGGATTGTTGAATCTATTGAGCAAATGTGCCATATGAAATTGATGATTACATTATCAAATGATTTAATATATGAACTAATGGAAAATTGTTCATTTCTCTTTGTTAATGTATATTGTTTTAAAAAATATTTTAGTATCAAGTCTCCTTGAAAAATTGAAATTTGAATCCTTTGGAATTTCTTTAAAAAAATCTCCAAGTACACTTGTGAATAGAACTGAACTGAGAAAATAAAACTAGTGGAGAGATAAGGGGAGAATAACTGTTGGAGGAATAAGATGAATGGCGATGACAGAACACTATTAGGCAAGATTGTATATAAGAATTAGCCATTAGATTCCAATTATATATAGAAATTTTGAATTTTCTTGATACTTGTCTATTTGTGAAGTAAGAAAGATTTTAGATATTTTTCATTTTTCATTATGATATTATATTCAAAATTTCATGCTTTGCTTCTTATTTTACATGTTTAAAAAAACTTTGAAGTGTGGGGACATATTCTTGTTTAGTTTCAACCCTTGTATCATATATAAATTGGTGTTTGATATATCTATTGAATTTGACTTCTTCAATTTATTTTGGGTATCCTTATATTTGATAAATTATGAATCTTGGGTTTTAATGGTTTGAAACTATAACTTTCAATTTGCAAGATATATTATAAACAGATATATATATATATAGTTATATTGGATTGCATTTGAATATGATTGTAACCAACTATTGATTCCTGGAGAACAATTCATTCATTAGGTTTCTAAGAAACTCACTCCATTTTGTTTTAAAAAAATATTTTTCATATAAGGCTACCCCTGTTACTCATCCTCACCTATCTAGACTTAAGTTTGCTTCTTGACTAGGTAGGCTACTTTTGCAGAATATGGAGATATTTTGATTATGATATTTTGGCAATTGGTTAGGTTGATCATCCCTATGTATATATACGAGTGTTACCTAGTGGGTTGTGTATATTGATGTAGCTGGGCATCGTATTATATTTTGATTGTTTATACAGGTCTTAAGTAAGGCATATGACTTTCAGCTATTATACTGGCCTATGGCCCAGGGTTCGAAAAACAAGGGAGACTTTATTAGATTTTTGTTAAAAATATAATAAAGCATTTTAATAAATTTGTCAATGTTGTTTTTACTTTTCCATCTCATCTTGCATAGTTTTTAGTTGTCAAGTTACTTTCCACATAAAAAAGTGTATAGCATTAAGAGTTTTACTACATGGTTTAGGCTGGTAGGAAGCCACCCTTAAGTGGCTTTTTATGCCAATCATGTGCCAAGAATCAGAGCATGACATGATAGCTCTGGTGCTTGCTTTGGACTGTTGGCATAAGTTTAGGGATCTTAGAAGCATGTTGACTTGGTATCTCACCTATACATGTAGACCCATGTAATAAGACATATTAATGAAAATGAGTTGTCCCTCGTTATTCAATTGTTCCTTATTTGTACATAAGAGGTTATTTATGAGGGGCATTCTTAAAACTTGATATGTACGGTTATTTTGATTTATAGGCTTATATTGCTTTTGAATAGGTTATGTATAAAATTTTGATTATGACAAAATCTATAATGTCTCGTTTATTTATTAAAATGTGATTTGAATTTATTGAAAAATTGATATTGTGGCTAAAAATTAGCAAATATGCATTGCACATTCAGGTAGACAGCTATCAATTCAAGACACAAATGAAATGAAATGATCTATGTCATCAACAATTTTTTTGTTCAACAAAAATTTCGAGAAGAAATTCACAAGTCTTTACGCAATAAAGAAATCTTATGTTATGAAAAAAGGAAAGGGACGACTATTTAAGGAATGACTATAAAATTCTTATATCACAGTGCACAGATTTTTTTACCCTACTTTTTTGGTTTTCTCTTTTTTTCTCTCCTCTTATGAAATAAGTATTTTTTTTTTAAACTAATGGAGGGTCTGTCTGATTTGTTGAAATATATCTTTTATATGAAAATCTTTTATTTATTTATGATCATTGTAACAAAACCTTTTAATTATATAAAAATATATATTTTATTTGTTTAATATTATATGTAAAAAATACGATAAAAAATAAAATCCACTTTTTTAAAGTATAAGTTGTTTTTGTTGGTATCATAGAATTATGATTATTTTATTAATTACAAAATATATAAATAAAGTAAAAACCCTTTAATTTTATACAAATGAATAATTTTTTTATAAAAAATATTTTATGATAAACATAGGAAAAAGCGCTTCATCTAAGTACAACAAAACGGAGAATTAAATACGCTTTATCATCTGATTGAAATAATGAAGGCATTCTTTCGGTAGGGGAAAAAACGAATTTCTTTGATCTTTTTTTTCTTCCTGTTTTTATAGCATTACTCTTGAGATAACGAAATAACGCGGAATTTCCGCTATAGCTCGAAGTTGCAGAATTCACATAAAGAAGGAAAATGTGCTTCATCTTTCTTCTTCCAAGAAACTTCTTGATAAAATCGTTGAAAAGCAACAACGCGTTCTTTTACTCTAAATTACCTTATTGCATTACTTTTGAGATAACATTTTTAGTACTCCGATTCTAAACCCGTTCCATTTTTTTTTTTTTTTTGGAAAAATCTCAGAAACTCCTTTTGATGTTAAGGTTTGAAATTTTGAAATTGAAATTTTAAAATATATAAAACCTTAAAATTAATGTTCATATCTACTAAATTAATCCTTTATTTTTTTCATCAATTTTTTTTAAAAAAATTATAATATTATTATATAATGATTTATTACGTATTTACATTATATAATTAATAAAAATTCAATACATATAAAATTTTAATTAAATATATAAAAAGAATTCAAAATTAATTCTTAATCAAGAGATTTATAAACGAAATAGATAATTAAATAAACTTAAATGTTGATTACGGGATTTTATATAATTTAACACTTCAATCTTTTAAGTCTTACAGTAGAAAGAGCAAATTCCAACAATCCATAATTGAGGTGTTTCTTGCTTCCAAGAAATCGTTCATTACTGTTAACGTGTTTTTTACGGTAAGCTGACTTATTGTAAAATTTACTATATATATATATATTTATGTCATTGCTAACCTCCACACGAAAATATGGAGATTAGCATTCTCCATTTTTTAAGTGAATCAAAATATCATTTCTAAAATTTTGAAACCATACAATGAAAAAAATATTTTTATCTATTGTTGAGACAACTTTCACCATTAATAGCATTAATCCTTTCACCATTTGAGACAACTTTCAATAATTCTCTGTTATCCTCGTAACTCCTTTCACTAATTCTCATTCTACTTTGTTACTCTCTCTCTCTCTCCTATCCTTCTTTCTTCTTTTATATTTTTTATCTACACAAAATTTTCAAAAATATAAAATTAATTAGATCGTTGATTTCTTTTACATCTTTACCATAGAAAAGCGAGACAAAAATACAAAAAATATTAAAAAAATATTATTATAATTCAAAATATCATTTCATTGATACAAACATACAACTGACAAAATTTTTATACAATGAAAGTTGATAAGAGTTTTTTCTTTCAATTTTTGCAATAGCATATTCCCGTATATTTTATAATTTTCTTTCACCTTAATTAGTGTTGGAAAAAGAATTTTATTGTTTTTCGAATTAAATCATCCAAATCTTAAGAATCTAAATTTTTAACGAAATTAAAATAATGAATTCTTAATGGATCTGCGTCGGCTGCTTAAACCGTACTCGTTGCCACCACAACAAGGCCACCAATAATTTATAGCGTTACGTTTTAGATAAGGCATCTAGTACGCAGACTTTAAACCCTTTCTTTGAGGGAGAGAGAGAGAGAGAGAGAGAGAGGTTCTTTTATCTTTTTTATATTATATTGTCATGGACTTGACTTTATGTCACCTGTGGTGGTAATTTGAAGTTGTCCGTTCATAGACCATATTGATTGTTTAAAGTGTGGATTAAATAATTTAATGTATCTTATCTTTCTTTTAAATTCGTATTATTTTTTTCAAGATAAAAAGTGAGAGTTCATATTTTTAAAGATAATATTTTTATCTTCAAATTATAAAATTTAATCATTAATTTAAATAGCTCTTTAAATTAGAGGAAAGATGCCCGGGCTACAATCTAGGAGCAATTGAAACTTACATTCAATTCACCAGGAGGAATTGTTATTATTTTCAATCAATTTACGTTTATCTTTTAAAAGAATAAAATTTTAAGAAATCTTATATTTAGTTTTTTTATAGTGAGGAAGATGTACAAACTCATCTCTTTTAACTAAGAGGCAACTGAAAGTTACATCCAATAGCTTAATTTTTAAAATTAATCTTATAAGAACTGAAAGTTACATAAACTTTGTTTTAAAATTAAACATTGCTTTAAGAAATCTTAGATTTTATAGTGAGGAAGATGTACAACAAAATCTTGCCTGAGAGGCAATTGAAATTTACATCCAATAGTTTAATTTTTAAAATTAACCATATAAGAACTAAGACTCAAACTTTGTTTTGTGTATCATATTACTTGAAATTCAATCTATTTCTAAAAAATAAAAATCACAATCCGTACATCGCAAATGATTATAAACTCGTTGCAATAATGATACATGTTAAATTTCAAATTAATTGTTAATATTAATTATTATAATTAAATTGGTTTATCAATATCTCAGCATAAAAACAAAAGACAAATCAACAATGTTTATGGTCCCTTTGATAAATATTGGACATTAGCAAGGTGGTTAGTGAGAATATACAATACCTTCCTTTACGTATAATTGTTTTCGAGAATAAATAAAACTCAATTATTTTTATAAAATGATGCAAGAGTTAAAAAAAAAAAAAGGATGTTATAAGATACAAGACTTTCAAAGGTGAAGCAGGTTGAAGCTGGTGGGAAGGGGATGGGGACTGAAAATGCAGCTTGTTTGGTACGCACTAGGAAGCATCCACTGTAAGAATTGTTTTATAATTCTTCTATTGGACTACAATTAATTATGCTTTTTATTTTGTTAAAAACGGGCTAATATATAATCT
>JANHAO010014947.1:0-15126 GCA_026873985.1 Saraca asoca
TTCATTCAATCAATCCTATAAGGGGTTATGGGATTGTGATGGTGATTGTTAATGATGTAAACTTCTACACCAAAATGACACTAGTTAAGATATAATAATTGGGCATTATTAGATCTGTTGAGACTAGACGCTGAGGTGTTTCTCATATGATGAACAACTGGCCTCACAGGCTGAGATGTAAGTAAATTACATCTGAACACACATGTGGACATGATCCAGTTAGTTTGGGGAAACATAACTAGTGATCATGATCTTGTCTGACCCATATGGAGATACTGTATGGAGATATGTCAACAGTTAATCTTCAGTGGTGATCATATAGCTGATCCTTTAACTTGAGATTGAGGGATGTCTTTTACATGGAAGGTTATACTTTGACCAAGTCAAACATGACTTTAGTCATGAGGAACAATAAAGGCTTGATATCCATGGCCACTCAACAAATTGGTTTAACTGATTAATCCTTGCAAGGTTGGATTGAGACTCAAATGAGATTTGAGTGCTCAGATTCATTGGATGTCAAACAATGCATGAGGTTGAGAAACTATGATTGGTTATAGAGGTTGACTGGCATTCATACCTCTGACTAATCAGATTTAGGTAATGAAGGGATTATATTATATAGAGATATCAGCCACAAATAGGTTGTCACCGTTGTTAACTCCCGCCGAAAATTGGGTAGCTATAATGGCTTGCTAGAGTCTGCTTATAGCAAAGTCCATACATGATTAATTTGATGAAATTGATCAGAAAATTAATTGAATTAATTTTGTATGCCTTTAAATGGTTTGAAGGGTATTTTGGACTTTTATCAATATTTCAGGGGCCTACCGGGTAACATGTAAAATAGAAAATATGAGGAATGGCTAAAATTTGAATTTATTGGATATTCAGGGACCAAATTGAAAAGGACAAATATTGGTGGGACTGAAAAGTAATTTTCAAAAACCACAGGGACCTGAGTGCAATTTGTGAAATTGTTAGGGGGTCGGTTTACAATTTGGAGAAATTGCATTGAGCAATACGACGTCGTTTTGCTAAGGATATTTGCTGCTCGGGTTTCACGTTTTCAGATGCCATAAGTGACGAGCCTCTTCATCTTCTCTGACATCTTTTCAGTTTCCTCTGCTAGGGCTTGCCGACGTTTGGTCCTCCTTGGCTTGTGAAGCCTCTAGCTAGCACTGGTGAATGACCGTTCCTCTTCTCCGGCATGGACGACGTTGGGGTCGGCACGGTTGGGCCTGATAATACCGATGACATTTCACCTTCTTCCGCCATGCAGGAGCTACTTCCAAAGGTTAGTTCAACTCCCTTTCACATCTAATATGTTGTTGAAGCTCAATACTAGCTAGATCTTGGGTTGAATGTCCGGTTGTTTGCAAGAAAATTTTTTGAAATTCTTGACCATTTTGTGCCTGGATAGTCGAACATTCTTTCAATGATATCAGAGGTAGTTTGCAATAGTTGCACCATGATCGGGGGTTCTCACGGTGTGATCTGTGACGAAGCATCGGGTCTTACCCTGACATGGCCCAGCCAACTTGTGGAGATCGGGGGTTGTGTGCTTCGAGAGGGGACACATGAAATTAGTTGCTGGAGGGACCTGTTGGGGTCACCACGCATCTGTTGTGCATGACCTAACACTTATCACCATGCATAGTCTCTCTTTGTCAATCTATTCCAAATGAGGAGTTTCATTTGCTGTCGTCTGTGGCTTTCCCAGCCACCAAAATGTCATAACATTCCCACTCTTGGTCCACTCATGTCTTATCATCGTTGGAGGAAAGTCATCATCACAAAAGGGTGCAAGATAAGCATTGCTAAGATTAGATGGCAAAAGAGGGTCAAAGAATTGCTGCTGAACTTGAGTGTGATAACTTAGCTAAACAAATCTACCAACTGTAAGGAGAGTTTGAAGCTTTTCGCTAGGCACAAGTTCAACCAATTTTCCTTCCATCACCTCCTTATTCATTAAGCCATGTTAGAAGTTATTCCTATCTTAAGTGTAGTTCTGGTCACCTTTTTGCCTCACCCTCAGCTCGTTTTATCTCACAACCCACCCTAGCCATGGAAAATTGACTAGCCATTCTAAAAGCTAATTCAGTTTGAGTAAGCTTTAATCTTGATCATTCCTAATCCAATTCACACCATTGCTAAACTAATGCAGAACAACTAACATTTTCAAGCACAAAACCCTTAAGTTTAGAATTCTTAAATGCAACTTCCATAAATCGTCAATCTAATCCCACCAAACCTAAATGACTTTAATTGTCATAAAAATCATACTGATCACACTCATAAATAGTATGATTTATTGAACCCAACTATTGATCTTATCTAGAGTTCTAGAATACTTTCCTCTTGCCATGAAGATAATCACTTATGCTTCCTGGTAATAATGGTTGCTCTATTACCTAACTATTTCAAATCAATAACATATTGAGTTTTATAGTGGAACAACAAACCCACAGGAGCACTCGGAGGCTTTCTGAGCATTCATTCCATTATCTAGAGCCTAAGATGCCATCATGTGTTATGCTTTCTCCACTACTCTAAAAAAAGCTAGATTACAGTGGTTTATGATGCCAGCCTATCAATCGATTGATAATTTCTGATAGCTAGCTAAGGTGTTTACTATGTATTTTGTTATTAGCCAAGCACTTAAGAAGATGTTGGCCACTTTAGTTAACTTCCAACAAGGGTGGATTGAAAGACTAATAGAGTATCTTGCTTGTTTCAACACTCTACCTCTAAAAATCAAAGACCTCAAAGAGGGGGTGACAATAAATCAGTGATAAACACAATTTATATATATTTTATATCCCTATACACATAGTCTTTTGTCATGTTTATGTGCTTAATTGGACACTTGAGATTGGTTTTGTGGTTTGCTGGGTTTTTGTGCTTAATTGAATTTATTCAGTAAATTTACACTATTTTAGGTTTTTGGGCATATCTAGAGTTGTAAACCTCGGTTTTGGATGATTCTTGTGTCTTTGAAAAGCTAAGAGAAAGATCTAAAGTTTCATCAAAAGCCCAAAGCCCAATTCATATGTTTTAGAAATCAGAACAAAGTGTAGTGCTACAACCCAAACTTGGTTCCAATGTTTTCATCATAGGTGAAGCTCCAAAAATCATTTCGATACAAATTTAAGCCCATAGGATGGCTAATATCTAACCATACAACTTTAATGAGGTGTTTGAGAGCAAAATAGACTATTTTAATTTAATTACATGGCTGTGAACTTACGCATTTAAATTTGTTATGGGTTAGACTACTCTGAAAAGCTATCTTGGTGTTTAGCCCATAACTTAAGCTGGAGACTAAGTTTTAAAGCAAGTTGAAGGTCAATGGAAAGCTAAGTGATAGACCAATATTTCATATACAGAGTGTCACGACCAAATAGGCCTTTTTCTAACCCTAAACAATAGATCAATTAAGAGGCAGTGCACTAAACTATAAATGGATAGTTGAGCCTCATTTGTAACATCTTTACCTTTATTTTTTGTATTGTCTCTAACTTTAGGATAAGAAGAGCTTTGCTAAGGGAAGACTCCATCCTTTAATTAAGTTTTCTCTGTCTCTTTTATTTTTGTAATAATGTATAGCTAAACTCATCTTAATCTAAGGGAATTTCTACACCTCTTCTATTCTTGATTGTGAGACCTATTCGAATTGTCAATTTATTCCTATTTTGATTCTCTGTTCTTATTGCTTATAACTACTATGAATGGTTATTAAGGGGCCCATTAATTAACTGCTTAAAGTGGTTTAATACTAGCTAAACTCATATAGACAATTTCATTGTTAGTGGCTGTTTGGTTGTAAGGTAGCAATACAGTTTTGATAAGCTATTGGAGTGAGTTAATTCTCCTATAGAGTCAAGAGTAATTAATTGGGTTACTACTGGGGTAATTTAGTTAATTAGACTTAGTGTTTTCAAGACTTAATGCTATTTATAAATTGGTTGAGGTTCTGAGCTTTGGCTGATTCAACAGTAAATGTTAATTGGCTGCTAGTCTTGGTTAACTAGTTTAGGGAGAAATTAACAAAGTTTAATTAGGTGCTAAGCTTAATTAATATCTTGGCTAAGTGGTCAAAAGGAGAATGAAACATTAATGTCTAAGTTTAGTCAATGAATTGGTTATAAGAGTCCCTTGGATTGAGCTTTTCTCTTTATTTTTCCATTTTTCTAGTTTATGTTTTGTTATGCCTTTAACTTATTTGTTTAAATTCTTGGTCTAGATAGCATCGAGCCTCCCATTTTATTGCATTACAATACAAAGGGATCAATTTCTAGTCTTTGTGGACATGAGTTGTTAGTAGCTTTGGTATTTCAGTACTATTTTTGGTTAGTTTCAATAGCCATCAATCAAATTAGCTTTTCTCTTTGATTAGGACATTTCTCCTAGCCTTGAACAAAGCACCTAACATTATCTCTCTCTGAATTTCTGGGTTGGTTAGAAAAGTATATAAATGTCGAAAAGGTGGAGCTCACTAGAAGACAAGTCAAGTAGAAGTTATGCAATTTGAAGACAAAGGACGGGACCACCAGCGGATGTTGTCACATGGATGATACATCAATTATAAGCTATTGAACGCATCAATTAGTCATATCATCTAGGATATTCAAGCAATAGAGTTGATGAAGTTCCCACAAAGTGAATGACATTTCCCTCAGTAAATAATACTAAGTATTACAAGTTTCACCAAGATTATGGTCACCTAATTGGCAATTGTGTCATGTTAAAATATGAGATTAAGGCATTAGTATGAAGATGTCACCTTTTCATGTACAAGCAGTTTCAAGCAGAGCAAGGTGATTGAGAAAAAGAAAACATAAGGAAGCCTGATTGCTCAGTGTGGCTTGGACAAGTAGAAGGAAAATAGATAAGGGTTGAGTCTCTAACTCTAGGTATGGTTGAAATGATTATAGGAGGTTTTATTGAAAAAAGAACCTCCAAAAATGCCAAGAAAAGACATCTCCAATCTATAATGATAGTTGAAAGGAAAAAGAGGATAGAGTAATATGAACATATTTGCTTCACAATAAGATATTTTGGTGACATTAATCGAGACCATTATGACCTAATGGTGATTTCGACACTGATTCACTAGTTTATAGTTAAGTGAACACTAGTTGATTAGGAAGTTTTGCTGATATTTTATATTTACATGTTGCCAACACTTTTAACATTCCAAAAAGTGTGTACAAATCTTATAAAGGCATTGTGATTGCTTTTACAAAAGGCAAGTACAAGTCGAAGGACTATTACTTTAAGGGTGACCTTAGGTATGTGACCATTGATGAAGAACTAAATGTGAAATTCTTAGTTATAGCCATACCAAATAGTGCCTATAGTATTATTCTCAGTTGACCATCCTTAAACTAGGTAGAGGTTATAGGCTCTACTATACATTTATTGTTGAAATTCCCTACTGAAGGAGGGGAATAGGAGAAGTTTGAGTTGATCAATAAGTATCCTGCAAGCGTTAGATGGCCAGTTTGGAAAAAAGCAAAGAAAGTACAAACAGAATAAAGTAGGTGGTTGATAAATGAGCAAAATACATATTATTATGTTGATTATTACCTCTTGATTCATTATTAATTTGTGATTTCTTTGCTCTTTTTATCTTAGTTTAGTATTTTTGTTCTTTAGTATTGCTGTGGTTTGTATTTCTCTTTATAGGTTAGCAAGAAAGGTTGGAAAGGAGGGTGAAAGCAGAAGTTCAAAGTACATCTGGATTAAGGAGAAGCTAGTAAAAAAGCCTTGCAAAGAACTCAACTTAACTATGATTGAAATAAGAAAAAATCAAAGAATCCAGCACTGAACATGGCTTAGCCATATCTTAGGATACGATCATGTTCGATGCATTTCTCAGTAACTCCTAATGAGAAACATGGGTTGGCCATGTCACCAAACACAGTCATGTTTCGACCTCTGTCATCCTGCTATAAAAGCTAATATTACGCAACCTGAAGGAGTCTTTTGCCAGTTTTAATATAGCTTATGTAGATTTTATATTTTTAGGTGTTTTTCTAAACAAATTAAGAGAGATTCTTGTGGATTGAAGTTCTTGCAAGGATTCTATTTTCATTTCATCAATTAACATCCTGGTTTTCTCTTTTAATCTTCATCTTTATTTTTCTACAGTGTATTGAATATTAAGAAGTTTTCAATGTTAATGAATTTGATTTTTACTTCCATTATGTCTAAGTAGATTTCCATTCTAGGATTGGGAATAACCCAATTATGGTCCCTTACTACTATTAATTGATTTCCTATTATAATTAACTGGTATTAATTAATTCAACTATTATGTTTGCTGAGTTTTTTGATAAAATATTTTGCCAGTATTTTGTCTTATTTTAGGTAGATACTTGAAGTACCAAAAGGAGAAGATTATTATTTGAACCCTAATAATTGAATAAGGAGATTTTAATCACGAAAGTAGATTAAGTTTCTTTTGGATTAATTTGGTTGGCATTAATCTTAAAGGGCTTACATTAATCTAAACCATGAAAGTAGGTTCAATTAGGTTAATTTAGGTACTATTATTAGACCTTGAAAGAGGTTAGAAATTAACTTAGGCTAAACCATCCTCAATTATCCAAGTAATTACAATAGGAAGGATTTACATTATTTGTTGAAGACTATAAGTATGATAAACCCCAATCCTAGGCTTTTATAATTGAATTTTTCTTATTAATTTAGGGCTACTCTTTCATTAATTTTCTTTTGTATCTTTAATGTTCTTTATTGATTTAGACAACTTGAATTGCAAACTCTAGTAGTTGATAGCAAGATCCTTGTGGAATTTGACCCCGTACTTGTCGGTGTCTACTATAATTATACTGTGCGCTTGTGAAAAACATACATTAAGTTTTTGGCACCATTGTTGAGAATCTTTTTGGTGTCAGTATTAATTTGTTTTGCAATATAGTTGAACTAAATCTTTTCTTTTATTTTGATATTTAATATTTTCTTTTGCTTTTGCTACTTCTTGTCTCTATTTTGTAGGTGTTTCCTTTTATGTGAAGAGCTCCTGAGAATCTTGTTCAGTTTGATCCTGAGATTGAAAGGACACTTCAAAGAAGAAAGAGACAAAAGAAACAAGACCGCTCAGAACATCTAGCCATGGATCAACAAAACAACTGTTTGTTGAAGCACTTTACTGCACTAGATACCCATGACATAAGTCCAAGCATTGTTAAACCTATTGTGAAGGCCAATAATTTCAAATTGAAGCCTTCACTTCTGCAAATGGTTCAACAAAATTAGTTTGGAGGATCTCCCACTGAAGACCCAAAGCTTCATCTGTTGGTCTTCCTTGAATATTGTGACACTTTGAAGCTTAATGGAGTCTCTCTAGACGCTATTCAGTTGAGGTTGTTTCCCTTCTCTCTAAAGGACAAGGCTAGAGCTTGGTTGCAATCTCTGCTAGCTGGATCCATTACTACATGGCAGCAATTATCATAAGCCTTCTTGGCCAAATACTTCCCTCCAAGCAAGATAGCTCAACTCTATAACCAAATTACAACTTTTGCTCGAAGAGCCACTGTATGAAGCTTGGGAGTGATTCAAGGAACCTCTAAGGTTATGTCCCCATCATGGATTGGAAAAGTGGCTGATTGTCCATACTTTCTATAATGGGCTCACATATAATACCTATATATCAGTAGATGCCACTACAGAAGGAGCACTCATGAACAAAATTATAGATGAAGCATACACCCTTATAGAGGATATAGCTTAAAATCATTATTCATGGTTATGTGATTGAGCTTTATCAAAGAAACCACTAGAAAAATATGAAATTGATGCAATAGACCATTTGTCCTCCAAGGTAGATGCTCTTTTTCAGAAATTAGACAAGTTAAGTGTGAATGCCGTAGACCCTTTTGGGATTTCGTGCAAAATTTGTGGATGTATTAACCACATAGCCGCTGAATGTCAATTGGGGAATCATTCTCTTCAAGCTAGTGAGCAAGTAAACTTTATCAATAATTTTCCTTAGTAGAATAACCTTTTTTCCAACATATATAACTCAGGCTAGAGGAACCATCTTAACTTCTCCTACTGGCAAAATCTAAACCCCACTCCTTTAAACAATTTCAAGCAACCCCTGGCTTCCAACTCCAAAGAACTCCTAATCCTCTACTCCTGCCAAAATCCAATCTTGAGTAATTGATAGAGAATTTTGTGATGACCCAAACTAAGCAGAATGAGGAATTCAGGACTCAAAACCAGACCATGAATGAGGCTATTAAGGAACTAGCTTCCAAGGTTAATTCACTGGCCATACATAACAAGATGCTAGAAACTCAAATTGCCCAACAAGCCAGTTCTTCAGCCCGAAGTCTAAGTAAACTTCCAGGTCAACTAGAGAATCCAAGGGAGCATTACAAATTTACTATTTTAAGAAGTGGGAAGCAATTAGAAGGGACTGAGATAAGTGAATAGGAAGTTAGAGTGGATGAACCTGGAGTAGAGGTTGAAAAGCCCAAGGAAGTTAAAGCTAGAAAAGAAGTAGAAAAGGAGGATAAAAAAGAAGAAGAACCCAAGTATATACCTCCCGAGCCGTACAAGCCACCAATCCCTTTCCCTTAAAGACTTGCCAAAGGAAGATTGGAGAAACAATACAGGAAGTTTCTGGACATCCTCAAGAAGTTGCACATCAATATCCCCTTCTTGGAAGCTATTTCACAAATGCCCTCTTTTGCTAAGTTCTTAAAGGAGATTTTATCTAACAAGAGGAAATTTGAGGAGTATGCCACAATTTCCCTAACTGAAGAATGTAGTGTGATCATCTAGAACAAATTGCCTCCCAAACTCAAGGATCCTAGTAGTTTTTCCATTCCTTGCTCCATTGGTGATATGCATATTAATCGTGCCCTATGTGATCTAGGAGCAAGTGTGATCCTCATGCCTCTTTCCATTTGCAAGAAACTCCAAATGGGTGACTTAAAGCCAATTACTCTCTCCTTACAATTGGCAAATTGATCTGTCAAATATTAGATTAGTATCTTAGAGGATGTGCCTCTAAAAGTCGGTAAACTTTTTATCCCTATTGACTTTGTGATCTTAGAGATGGAAGAAGATGCTCAGATCCTCATCATTCTCGAAAAGCCTTTCCTTGCCACTGTTGGTGCCACTATTGATGTTAAGAATGGAAAGCTTTCCCTGAATGTAGGGGATGAGAAAATTGAACTTAATCTGGCTCTTGTAATGAAACGTCCTTCTCTCAAAGACTCATGTTGTAAAATTGATTCAATAGAGCAAACTATGAGAAAAGAAATAAGGAGTCATTATTCTACTGATCCACTTGAGCTTTATCTTATGAAAAGCTCTTCCACTTGTAAGGAGGATGTTGAAGCTACTATGTATAGTAAGTTGCTCGATAAAAGCCTCATTTTTCCTATCAAAGCAAGAGTTAAGAAGTTAGAAGCAAATCCACAACACACCACCCTAGAGGAAGACAAAGCTTTAAAGGTAGAACTAAAACCTCTCCCTCCCAATTTGAGTTATGAATTTCTTAGTCCCAATTCTACTCATCCTGTGATCATAAATGCAACTCTAAACGATGATGAAATTGAAAAGTTGCTCAAAGTTCTTAAAAAGCATAAGAATGTCATTGGATATAGCATTGATGTTATCAAGGAGATTAGTCCTTCTATTTGCATGCATAGTATTTTGCTTGATGATGATCATAAGCCCTCTGTAGAGCACCAAAGATGTTTGAATCCAAATATGAAAGAGGTAGTTAAAAAGGAGGTACTAAAATTACTTGATTCAGGCATCATCTACCCTATCCTCTGATAGTGAATGGGTGAGCTCGGTTCAAGTAGTTCCAAAGAAGGGGGATATAACCGTCATCAAGAATGATAATAATGAACTAATCCCCACTAGGATGGTCACAGGTTGGTGCATGTGTATTGATTATAGAAAACTGAATAAAGCCACCAAAAAAGACCATTTCCCTGTCTCATTCATTGATCAATTATTAGAAGGGTTGGCCAAGCATTCTTATTTCGATTATTTAGATGGATATTTTGGTTTCTTTCGAGTTCTTATTCATCCAAGTGACCAAGAAAAGACCACATTTACTTGCCCTTATGGTACCTTTGCTTATAAGAGAATGCCATTTGGTCTTTGTAATGCACTAGCCACCTCTCAATGGTGCATGATGGCCATATTTTCTGATTTTATTGAGCATAGCATGGAAGTTTTTATGGATGATTTTTCTATCTATGGCACTATATTTGATCATTGTTTGAGTAATTTAACCCAGGTATTACAGAGATGTGAAGAGGTGAATCTTGTCTTGAATTGGGAAAAGTACCACTTTATGGTAAGAAAGGGCATAGTGCTTGGGCACTTAGTGTCTAAAAGAGGAATTGAAGTGGATAAAGCCAAGATTGAGGCTATTCAAAGCATGCCTCCACCCTCAAATGTTAAGGAAGTGAGAAGCTTTCTAGGCCATGCGGGTTTCTACGAGTGTTTCATCAAAGACTTCTCAAAAATTTCAAAGCCATTGACTAATCTACTTATTAAAGATAACCCTTTTATCTTTGATGATGTCTGTCATGATGCTTTTTATAGGTTGAAGGCGGCCCTTATATTTGCACCAATCATTTAACCCCCTAATTGGAGCCTTGCTTTTGAAATCATGTGCGATACTAGTGACTATGCTGTTAGGGCGGTTCTTGAACAAAGAAGGGATAAGAAGCCATATGCCATTTATTATGCAAGCAAAACTTTGGATGAAGTTCAAGTCAACTACTCCACCACAAAAAAGAAGCTATTAGCAGTGGTCTTTACAATTGATAAGTTCCGCCAATATTTGCTGGGATCCAAGATTATTGTGTATACAAACCAAGTTGTTATCAAGTACCTTCTGAGTAAAAAGGAGGCCAAGCCAATATTAATTCGGTAGATCCTTCTTTTGCAAGAGTTTGATTTAGAGATTTGGGACAAAAAGGGAGTTAAGAACATAGTCATTGATCATTTTTCAAGGTTTAGGCAAGAATCAATTGAGGAAGCAAAAAATGAACTACTTATATATGACTCTTTCCCCGATGATCAGCTCCTTACCATCACCAACATTGAAACTCTGTGGTATGCTGATTTTGTTAACTACCTTGCATGCGAAATCCTACCTTATGGACTAAGCTATTAGTAAAGAAAAAGTTCTTCTCAAATATCAAATCTTATATTTAGGATGAACCTTGCTTATATAAGTGGTGTGTAGATGGTATCTTTCAAAGATCTATCCTTGAAGAAGAGGTAACCAGTGTCATCTCCTATTGCCATGATTCACCTTGTGGCAGTCATGCTAGTTCTTCAAAAACAACTACTAAGATCCTTCAAGCCAGATTTTATTGGCCTTCACTCTTCAAAGATGTCCATAAATATGTGAAAGCTTGTGATCGATGCCAAAGAACTGGTAATATTTCTAGAAGGAATGAAATGCCCTTGAACAACATTCTGGAGGTGGAAATATTTGATGTTTGGGGAGTAGACTTCATGGGACCTCTTCCACCATCTTGTGGCAACAAGTATATCCTAGTAGTAGTGGATTATGTGTCAAAATGGGTGGAAGCCATAACATCTCCTACCAATGATGACAGAGTAGTAACCAAGTTCTTTAAGAGGGTAATCTTTCCAAGGTTTGGAATTCCTAGAGCTGTCATCAGTGATGGTGGCTCACATTTCACTAAGCATAAATTTGAATCCCTCTTAAAGGAATATGGAATGACTCATAAAATGGCACTAGCATACCATCCTTTGACAAGTGGCCAAGTTGAAGTTTTCAACAAAAAGATCAGGAGCATTCTGGAGAAGATGGTCTCTAGAGCAAGGAAGGATTGGTCTCTAAAACTTAGGTTTGCTGAACTGCTTATAAAAGCCCCATAGGCACCACCCCATTCTGGTTGATATATGGGAAGCCTTGTCATCTGCCAGTTGAGTTGGATCATAAGGCATATTAGACAATCAAGACTCTTAACTTTGATCTAAAGACTACTAGAAAAGAGACTACTCCAATTGAATAAACTTGATGCGTTGAGATTGGATGCCTATGAAAATACAAGGCTGTTCAAGGAAAGAATAAAGAGCTGGCAAGATAAGCGTATTCTAAGGAGAGACTTCCAAGAAGGAGACTGGGTTCTACTTTTCAATTCCTGATTAAAACCTTTTAAAGGCAAACTTTGTTCTCATTGCTCTAGCCCTTTTCAAGTCCGTCAAGTCCTCCCATATGGAGCCGTTGAAATCTAGAGTGAAGCAACTAAACCTTTCAAAGTTAATGGCTAGCGTCTCAAGCATTACTTAGCAGGAGAACTAACTGAAGAGAGAGCCACTTACATTCTCTCTAAGCTCCTTTCAACTAAATAATACTGTCAAAGGAGTTAAGCTTATGACTTAAAATGAGGGCTTCTTGGGAGGTAATCCATGTTTAGTTTCACAGTGTTTATTTTTGCTTATTTATTTTTTTCCCTTTTCTTTTCAATTTTTAGTTCTTCTTTTCTTTATATTTTTTAGCTCTTACTATTGTGAATTTGGGAATTTATTAAAGTATTAAATTGCAAGTCCATTTTTATGTGCCAAGCATCATTTAAGGGAAGGTTTGATGTAGAAATCACCTTAAGAATTTCGAGCAAGAACAAGAATGGCAGCCTCAAACACGGCCAGAGTGTGTCCCAAGACACAGCCGTGTTCCAAGCAACATCATGAAGCAAAAAATTTCAACCTAGAACACTATTGTGTTCCAAGTAGTATCCGGAACTAGAAATTGACAACCCCAAACGTGGCTTACCTGTGTCCTGGAACACACCCATGTTCCATACATGATTCAAAAAAAAAAGAAGAAAAAAATAAATAAAAATTACAAAATAGGGGCCAGTGCCGAATATAGGCTGGCCATGTCAAGAAGCATGCCCGTGTCTTGGGCTTTAACCTAAAACATGGCCTGCCCTAAAACTCAAATGTGGTTGTCTCCTGCACTCTTTTCTCTAACCCTTTATGCTTTCTGAGCCATGTTCCTCCACCAGCAGTCGAAACCTTTGCAATTCTAATCACACCTCCTCCACCAACAGCCATAATCTCACCCTCAGTCAAACTCAACTCCTATCTTACCTCCAGTCTTCTCCAAACTCCGAATTCTAGCCAAGAACAAAGAGCTCTTCCATATGCTGAAAAGAGGTACCATTTTGCTGTCTTAGTTTTTTGTTGTATTTTTGTTATACTGCTATTTTGCTGTTCTAATTTTCTACTGTTTCTACTTTCCTGCATTCTGCTATTTTGTTATTTTTCTGCATTCTTGTTGCTTTTGTTTTTTTTCCTTTTGTTATTTTTCTTTGCTGCCTCTGCATTCTACCATGCTACTATTCTACTATTTTATTGTGTTGCTATTTTGCTGATAATCACTGATTTTCACTATTTTACTGCATAAATTCCACTTAGTGTTGCTATCTTACTCTGCCTAAGTTAAAATTTTTGCCAAATTTCTGCTATTGTTATGTATAAATTTTTGCTTCACTTGAACAAAAAAAGGAATATTTTGGGTGTTATTTCAATTTTTATGTTAACAAAGAATGTAGTTAATTGCACTTGAATTTTTCTTCATCTTCAATGGCTCCTAAAAGATCCAGAATTAGTCGAGCCTCCTCCTCTCGATCTGATCAAGCTCGTAGAGGACAAGGTAATACCATTAACCAGTAACCTCATGAAATCAATGCATTTGGAATCATCTTCATTAATGATGATCAATGTCAACGATATGATCAATTAGTAAAAAGGGGAATGCTGAGTATCTAATATGTTAATGAGGTCTATCTGGAATAGTAGGGATTATTCGATGATGTCCACTATTTGTTTGATCAAATTGGGTGGTTGACTTTCATTACAATGCGTTACCCTACCTATGTACAAGTGACCCTGAAATTTTTTAGCTCTTTCAATGCAATCTTGTTTAGCGCCCATGAGGTCGAACAAGACCAAATTACTTTTCGATTATTGGACCAAGATTATAATTTATCATTATCCCAATTTAATGAATTATTTAGACTGCCTCCTAGGGGTCCTAAAATTATTCCCTCCAATTTTCGTGCAAATCTATTTTGGAATTCAATTACTATTGGAGGGCAATACAGTGCATCAAAATGAAAAGCCTCATCAATTTGCAACCCGTGTTTTAGATATATTCAGCATGTCTGGGACACACTGTTTTTGGTCAAGCCGAAAGTGATGGGGTTACAAGTCAATACCAGTTATATTTTTTATGGGCTTTGATAAATAATAATTAGGTTGATGCCAGGGCATTCATGGCACAACAAATGCAAAAAGTGGGTAATGCATTGCATGGAACAGTAGTAATAGGAGGATTAGTAACAGCGATTACTCACGATTTGGGGTTGGAACAATAACTTTCAGATTTGCAGCCTTTATCTGGAAACTCAAGGATTGACATGGAATCCTGCTTATATATGAAATTGATTATAAATAAAGGATCCGAATATTGGTTGCATTTCCCGAGGTAGAGACTTTTTTCCCCTCCCCAATCCCGAGCATACCACTGTTACCGATCAAGCTAATTAGCGATACCCATTGCAAAGGGCCTTTGAAGATGAAGATGATGAAGAAGAGGTAGAATTTCCCCTACAGCCCCCAGCCCAACAAGCTCACATTGAGTGTTCCTCCTATGCCTAACCAAGTGATCAAAAGCAGCTAAACTCATGGCTCAGTACGATTGAGGAGGAACAACAAAGCCAAAGGACCACCTTACATTCCATGCAAGCAACCCTACAGCATATGCAGGCAACAATGGGGTCCATGGAATCAATGCTAGGAAATATGCACCAAATGATGTAGAACATGCATAACTAGCACCTAGAGCATAATTTCCCACCACCACCACCACCTGAAGACCAGTAAGTTGGAAAGCTTCTATCCTTTCCTATACGATGTTATCTTGGTTAACTACATTGGGGATAATGTAGAATTTAAGGATAGGGGGTAGATACTTTCTAGCTTTTAGTCTGTTTTATGTTTTGCTTTGTAATCTTTTTCTTTTCATTTTGAGTTATGTTTCATTTTTGCTAATCACAAAGTTAATAACCCTTCTAA
>JANHAO010014948.1:0-15081 GCA_026873985.1 Saraca asoca
TTGTTCTTTTAATCATCTTAATTAGCTTAAGAAATTATTGTTGCTTCATTGGATTTTTACATTTAAGTTGCAAGAAATTCAATCCATGTGGAGACGATACTCACTCACTCTATACTACTCATTTGACTACATGCACTTGCGTATATTGAGTGATAAAACTTACAATAGATATCAGGTGATCAGTTTCTTCACAAGGCAATTTTAGGAGAGACAATGATTTTGGTACTTGCTTTGATAGGATGACATGATGACCGGAAGTTGTGACTTTAGGATCTGTGGTAAAGTCTTAGGGCTTGATATTTTTTTACCTATATTTTCAGTTGTAGGCTCCGTTAAAGTTGGCTCCAAGTATGATATAGTGCCAGCTAGATTTTAATCTTATAACAACTTGAGCATCTGAAATAAAGAGAGAGAGAGAGAGAGAGAGAGAGAGAGAAAGAAAGAAAGAAAGAAGAAAATGTGAGATTAGTCGAGAATACCTTCGATTGAGTTGTATCTTGGGTAGTTGAAGGGATTGGTTGAGGAGGAAGTTCAGATATGGTACATTCAAAAGCCATATTGCTAGCTCCTTTTAGTTTGATGATCTTTTTCTTTTCTTTTCTTTTCTTTTCTTTTCTTTTTTTGTGGTTGTTCACCCTTTTATTTAACTGCTATTTTTTTTATCACATGAGTGCTAGTTAATCTAGACGGAGTTTTCCTTTAATGTTTTCTTTACCTTTTTGGTGCCAGTGGTTGGTCATCTAAAAACAAAGCATTAGCTTCATCATGTTTCCTTTGTACTTCTTCAGCTATGATTCCTGACATGTCATTCCCTTGAGCTATGCCAAGAATCTTAATAGGCATAGTAGCATATGCAAATATCCGAAATAAAGGTTAGTATATGAAAGTTAAGAGAAAACATAAGGATCAAATAAATTACCTAAAGAATTCACCACATAAGCCACTGGTAAGTGGATGACATTGACATGACATGAAAAATGATAAGGGACAATGATGTTAGGGTTAAAAGTTAGGATAACTAGTTTGGACAAACTAAATGGGGCATTACGCAAAGGAATGGGTCTCAGTTTAAATAGAAGAATGCCCATCTTTATCAAACGGTTTTTACTTTAGGCTTTCCACTAGGATTGATGGGGATGTTCAAAAAAGGCATTTTTTCCTTATTAAGGGTTTTGCCAATCTCAATAACCATATACTTTAAGTGCTTATGATCATACTTAACTTTATAATACTTTTCAAGGGCCAATATTTCAGTAATGTGCATACATGCTATCATTGTCGAAGCCTCTATAGTCTGCATAATCACACAACAAGAAAGGTTATCAGAGATCAGTGCACCAAAATATATGCGAGTTTTAGGAAGTCAACACTCTAAGAACAACATTGTGTATGCAAGACATAGAGAAAAGTTGTGTAGCTTAAATTACTCCTTGCATGACAACATTGGCATCCTTGACTTAAGAACACTTAGACGATTTCAAAGTCCACCCATGAAACTATTTATCTAAAAGCATGGTTAGGCAACCCTGCACGAAGCCATATTAATGAGCTAAGATGTTTGGCAAAAGGAGTTCAACCCCTGAGGAAGATCGAAGAATAGATACAGAGGGCACAAGAATTTGGACCAAATTTTGACACTTTGTCATAAGTAAATTAAACTGGGTCATAAGATCACAGAG
Organism: Saraca asoca; assembly: GCA_026873985.1. NCBI lineage: Eukaryota > Viridiplantae > Streptophyta > Magnoliopsida > Fabales > Fabaceae > Saraca > Saraca asoca. Next base: position 1,680 of record JANHAO010014948.1, read on the forward strand.
AAAACATTAAGAGATGTTGAGAAGAATAGTCAATGTTATAAGAATAAAAAATGGAAAAGAAATAATCAAAAAATTCTCTTGGGGATTTTAATTCACATCCTTCATCTAAAAAAGCAAATAAAAGTTTAGGTTCATATGATAAATTTTTAAATTTTGAGTTAAAATTCTTTAAAAAATGGAAATTATCTTGTAAGACCATAATCAACCATAGTTGAAAAATCTAAAGGGTTCTCTTAAATTAAAAATAGAATCATGATCCCTGAGTGTAATACCTCAAGTATTCTAAATAATAATAATAATATAATAATAATAATAATAGTAATAGTAATAATAATATCAATTTTTGGTAATAAAATAAGGAAAATAAAAATTTTGAAGAATTTAAAATTATAGATTTGAAGTTATGAGAGACTTAAATATAGTGGAAATAGAAAATATGAAATTTTGAGGATTTATTTCTGTAAAAGTTTAAAGATATTAAACTAGGTTACGAATATCAATTGAGCACAAAATCAGACCGTTACGAAAGTAAATAATTTAACTAATTTGTATTAAAATTTTGTGATCATTGGATATTGACAAGTATGTTAAATTTGAGTTCAAAATTGAAGAAATAGGAAAGTTACTAAAAAGGAAAATGGTTAACTTGAAGTTATTGAGATGTTGACCAGCTTTTTCCTATTTAACCCTCCAATTAGCTGGTTTCTCTTTCCTTTTCCTTGGACTTTAACTTAATGAAGTCATGCAGACTCCTTTATCTTCTTCCTTAAGCTTCCAACTCTCTTTCTCTGGCTTCACTCTCTCTCTTTACAAGTAAGCTTATCAACTCATCCTATTATTTTCTCAAATTTTTACTACTAAATCTTCTTTTCTTCTCTTCGATTTGATAACAAAATCATGCTGATTCATTGGGTGAAACTTCAAAAATGAATTTTTGAAATTTTTTACTACTGTTTCATCACTATTCAACCCATGAATCAACATGGTTATTCTGACATTTTAAAGCTTGAATCTGTTAGATATAGTTGATTTCTATTAAATTGAATCATAATCTAAATATATAAGTATAGTTAAAGAGAGAAATCTTTGGAAAAGTGTGGGAGCTAATAGACTTTCCTTTGTGTTCTTAAAGAGCATAGATAGATTTGGTGTGTATAGCTGCACCTTTGTATTTCCAACTATCAAGGTGAATATTTTTTACCATTCTTGTGAATTAATATATATTTCTTGATTGTGATCTACTGAATAAATAAAAATGGTTGATAAAAATGAGTTATGTGATTATGAGGTATGATTTATGATTAAATGGTTTAATTAATAAATTAATTAGTAGATGATTGAAATGAATGGATTTTGTGCATGTTCGAGCCAATAAAGCATGTTAAAATAAGGTTTTATGGTGAGATTTTGTCTTATAAGTAGCTTCCCCTGTTTTTTGGTTGTTTACATGGAAAAATCTACTCATGCAAGTCAAATCATACCATTTTGAACTGAACCTGCAATCATGCTCATAGAAACCCAATGGCTTTTCTTGACCAATTCAAATTGAATTTTGAACTAAAATTTGACGATTCAAATCGACCTTTCCTGTGTTGTCTTTTAATTCTAATTGTAGTTAAAATTAGATTTCTTGAAAGTTTTCAAAATTTAGTGAGTAGACTTATATTTTTAACTATATATGCTCAAGCTGAATCGAGCTCTTCACAAATAAATTTTTTGATTTTTTGATAGTGGTTTTTGACCTGCAGAAAGTCTAGTAGACTAGCCCACAAACCAGCCCCCAAACAAGCCAAACCAACCGGTAGACTAGCAGACAACACGCCGTTCAAATCCTTTCACTGCTCAGGATAGCTTTTGTACTTTATTATTATTAAGATTACCATTGTAAACATCCCATGCTTATATAATAGAGGAAAGAACTATTGTAAAGGGAGAGCTATCTGCTCCTCCTCCAATAAAAGGGATGGTGGCTCCCTCTCTCTGTAAGAAATACATTCTTAGCACTAAAAATCAACCGTGGACGTAGGGTCTCGTACTGTCCGAATTTGGCCAAACCACATTAAAAAATCTTGTGTTCCCGCTGTACTTCTTCTTCTTCTTCTTCTTGTCTGCTTCCATTTACTGCATTTACAGCCATAGTGCAACCTGAGGTTAGAGAACAATCCGATTGACTGAGATTTGGGGCCTCAGAACCAAATTTCACCTTTAACATTAGATCTCATCTGGAAAGCTTGTACTTCTCATGTTGTAGAGATGGCATAAGACCCTCACGGATGGGAGAGGAAGGCCACTCCTCAAATACATAAGTGCTAAAAAAACTAGTTTGGTGTAAGAGTTTGGAGTTAGCTGGGCAAGAGAGAGCTTTAGTTTATTTAACAAGTTAATGATGAGAGGGTGAACCGAAAACCTAAGCCAGACATCGAGGTGATAAAGGCTAATCATGATGAACCCTTGAGGAGGGTGAGCTACGTGGTCATCAGGAGAAGGTGCCATGAGACGGTAGCCTTTGGGGATGCGAAAGCTTTCCACTATGCTTATGAGCTTGCGCAACTCAATAGTCGAAGGATAGTGATCAAAAACTGAGCAGACCGAGGAACCGCCAGTAGTTTGTAGCTTCGCACTAGGCTCTAGCTGAGGAAGGGGCCGTTCAATGACCTCTTAACTCCTAGAAGCCACACCAACTAAGGGGTACATCGACTCCTCACTGCTAGCCGAGGATTCGGGCTCGGCACTTCCTATCCGGTGGCCATGACATTTTTGGGCTACCATCTATGCAAAATGTAAAGAAAAAAGGGAGCAAGTCAAGCCACTAAAGGCGAATCCTCCCTGGGATATCTATCTGAACAAAAATTCTCTGTGCAGCAAACCACAATGCTCCCTAAACCATCGGGACAAACACTAAAACTATCAGAAGACCTGAAGAGGTTTAACTAATGAAACCCTATTGGGCCACTAAATCCCTAAAGGGGAAGAAAATCCTAAATAACAATCTACAGATTAGGGATTAATAGACAAAACATTTGACAACAAAACTGACAGCTAAACTTATCGTGACGAAGAAATAAGACAAATCTCGGAATGGTCAATGAAAGAAGAAGCTCCTAATCAAGAATGATCAATAAGTTGCTATGGCAGAGCAAGAACCAATGGAGTTAGGAGATGAGTCTGGCAAATGTTATTTGAAAGACTGAGGGACAAGGATACCAAAGCACTGAAATGTGAAGGGGATGAGCACTTTGCCCCACTTTTATAGCATCAACTTATCAACCATTGGATCTAGAAATTGTTCAATTGCCTGAAATCTAATGATCTAGGAAAGTTCCCAGGATACGACTTTTGCCAAAATGGTAGTCCTAGGAAAACGTGTTTATTAAATAAGAATAACGATGACGGGTGCTGAAAGGAAGACAAAATAAAAATTTGAATGATAGTATCACGCTCTCCAGCCTTGAATAAGGAGCTACAACTCCCAGCTCACAGCAAAGCGAGCTGAGAGTTTGGGGCTAATGTTATGGGTGGTTGCCCAATATAAGATAAAATAAGGCGAGCCTAACCAAGAAGAGCCTTGAGTTACTTAAAAGTGTTAAGCCTGCAAAGAAGGGAGGTCGGCTCACTAACTACGAGCATGGAATGCAAAGCGAGCTCAGAAGACAAGAGTCTACACTTGCTAGATGAAACTGACCTTGGGTCACTGAAAGGGGGCGAGCTACATCCAAGATATCCACCTTACAAGCTTGAGGATCAACCCACGACACCACATGTCACATGACCTATGTCCCAATCAAAAGAGTGGCCCCCAATCTCAAGGTACGGATGAGTCTAATTAGCGGCCAAAAGCATGCCTTTCTAGACAGCAGAACAGCCACCCGCCTGCAGACCTTATTGAGTAGAGGCTAGAGTTGTCTGTACGGAATAGCTACATCTAGTATACAAAAATTACCGTTATAACCTCCCCTGCTTCTATAAATAGAGTTAGCAAATTGTAAGGAGAGAGAGAGAAAAAAGGGGAAACTCTGTCAAAATACTGAGATAAAGGCCTGAGGGAAACCTTGTGTACTGTAGCTTCATCTAAATAATGAAAACCACTACCTAGAAGGCAAACATAATCAACCATGGATGTAAGGTCCAATACTGCCTGGATTTGGTAAATCCACGCTAAAAAATCTTGTGTTCCTATTGTTCTTCTTCTTCCTCTTGCTATCTGCTTCCCTTTACTACATTTTCTACCAGATTGCAACTTAAGGTAACAAGAACTGTATGATTGACTGGAGTTTAGCTCATAACCAAATTTCACCATTCACATGATTCAAATCACGATCATGCTCATCTTCTCTAGTGATTCTAATTGTGATCTTGATCCCATCTCTATCAAATTTTATATTATTTAATTAATGTCTATTTCTCCTAATTTTATTCTAAATTCTTTAAATTACTTTTATAATGAATTCAAATAACCCAAACATAATAAATAGAGTTTATAAAAAATATGAATCTTAAGTTGGTAACAAGGAATGGAAGTATTATGTATATAAGAGAATCCAATCAATGAATTTATAAACCAAGGTGATTATGAGACAAGAAAGTATAAAGATAATAATGAATGAATGTGGTTGTGGAAATGCAATTACTATTAGTAGCATCATGGTGTAAAGCCTGATGATGTACCCAAAATATTGAATAGTATATGATGTTATGATGTTATAATTGTTGTTGGAATTGTAATCATTTGCAATAAATGATTATTTGGCTTAAAGCTTGGTTATGTATAAGAATGGGAATGAATTATTTTATTTTTTGTGAATACCATGGTTATATAAAGTGTGATGGCATTTGTGAACTTTATGAATGGTGTGTGTAACACCATGAGTGATATTGACATGTGATCATATGATATTGATGGGGTGTGATAGAGAATTATGAACCAGATCCTGGGTCTTCATGTTCTAAATTGATGAGTAGGATAAGGATGGATTAGAGGGATAAGGCTGAATTTGTGCCGAACAAGGCTAGATTAGAGTAACAAGGAGATCTACATTCTTGTTATGTAATATTGAATGACTTGGAATCATTTGAACTGTTGCAAAATATTATTATTTGATTAGAATATAAAGTGAATTCACATGTTGGCTAATGGCTTTGAAAGCCTAACTCGACACCATGTTTGAAAGTAATAAAATGTAAGTTTCATCATATGCAAATCTCTAATTGTCAATGATTGCTTATGGAAGATTCTATGAGAATTAGCTAAATAGATGGGTATGAATACTTGTATTTGTACATGCTTTGCTATTTAATTAGTTCATAAGTCTTGTACATTTTATTCATTAAGCCTCAAACTCACTGAATTTTTTTTTTAGATTCTTAAAATACTGCAAATCCCATTATGAAAAAGTGATATGGATAGTAATCTAACAAAAATAACAACTAGCACCTGCCCCACCATGATATCGAGTCCTTTAGAAAGCTATTAGATAGACATCCACTACTATTAGATAAACATCCACCACATTGTCATCCTAAATCTGTCAAGATGTGAAGTTTTATATGATGTGGAGATCATTTCATTAGATTTGCCAAATGTGCTATTAATCATGGCCCTAGGATGGTTCGACCCTTAAAGGTCAACCATCAAGTTAAAAACTATTTTGTAATCTTTTGAGAACATGTAAATAGAAAACAGGGCTTAGTTACAATAACCTATATTTTGGTAATATGATAAGGCATAGGTTAAGGTAAATTTTTTTAACTACCTTGTCTTTTTGAAAAGTGTTTTTGGCAATTTTGTTAATGGAATTAGTCTCTAAGATGTAGAGTTGGTAATAGTTATATACTGTAATTATTGGAGACTTATATATATTTGAGCAAGACTGGGATGTAGCCTATTGGTGGTATGAGTGTAAATTAATTAATGTTTGTATATATTTTCTCATAAGTAACCTTATGTGTTGAGTTTGTCACAATTTAGTCATCTTTGTTTTATGATGAGATAATTCCATAAATAACTTAAGAAAATGATAACAAGAAATGATGGTAAAAGGTTGGTAAATATCTAGTGAAGAAGTGATATTCATGATAGTCATGACCAAGACTTTAAGGATGTGACATTTGTTGGTATTAGAGCAATGGTTTAGGATAGACCTGTAAGAATAGGCATGCATGTAGAGTCATTTGGAGTTGTATAATGATGGTGGTTTCATCAAGTGTTAATAGGAATAGTACTAGTAGCATGTGTGCACCTGGGAACACATATTACAGATACCATTCTCATTGACCTGGTAAAATATGTGTCGATATCAGTAGAGTTTAAAAAAAAGTCTTGTGTCTTGAGAATCTGACTAATGTTGTGATGTAGATCATGGTGAGAATTAGAAGGCAAGAAGGCCAAGAACATGAGTTTGATCATGAAGGATCATCCACTGGATGAAATAGTCGCCACTGTGAAACTGGTGAAATCCTAGAAGTTCCTTAATGGGCCAAAAATTTAGTTCAGCAAGCAATGGATCGCCTAGTACATGCATTGATAGAAAGTCAAAATTGAGATCAAAATAAAGAGATTGAATGACATATTCAAAGTAAAAGTGATTGACTTTCTCCTATTAGAAATGAACAAGAGAATAGATTGAAAATTGTTCACGAATTCTGTAAACCCATACCAATCTTTGGATTAAATTGAAAGGTATGGTAGGATGTTGAAATGCCTAGAACCCTTATTGATAGAATTAGTAGGATATCAATTGGATGATCTAGCATATTATTAGTATGTTGGGGCTACTAAAGGGGGAGCTACAGATGCAGAACAATTTACCTAGGTATTTTGATTGAGAGATTCCTTTTTCCCAGTGTTCGACAAGTGAATGCCTAGAGATTTAAAAATTTAAGGCAAGAGAATATGTCTATAAGTGAATGTGATGCTTAATTCACTTGACTCTCCTGGTATGTTGTTCATCTAATTTCTAATGAAGCCATGAAAGTAAAAAGATTTGTACAAGGATTGCATGATTATTAGTTTGATTGTGTTAAAATTGACACAAATACAACATACCAGCAAGCCATGAATCAAGCTTTACGGGTGGAGTTAAAGTCTAAAGAACATCAAAAGAGGGAAATGTCTTCTACTTGTAAAAAGAGAATGCATACAGAGAGGACCAATACAGTTCAAAGTGGGAGATCAATTCTGTGGAAGGAGTGTACCCTAGAGTCTAGGAAATTTTAATGTGAATGTGCAATAATGCAAAGTTTGTAATACAAGTCATTATGGACTTTGCAAGAAAGATTTGACAGGATGTTTTTGATGTGGTCAACCAACATAGGGCAAAAGAATGTACTAAGAATGTATGTGCCTTAGGGTATAGTATAAATTATCAAGCAAGACCTTAGAATCAATTAGCAACACCATATGCAGTTTCAGTAAGAGGATCCACCGTGTCTGGATGGAATGATGGGTGAGACAACCATGGACATAATTCCAATGAAGCCATAACAAGAGTTTATAACTTCACCTGACAGGAAGCCCAAACATCAAATGTTGTTGTTTTAGGTACTTTAAAAATACATGATCTACAAGCACGAGTATTGTTTGACCCTAGAGCTACTCATTCATTTATTGTAAAGAAATTTACCACCATGTTGAATGAACTCGGTGAATCGATGGAATCACCATTGATAGTGATAACCCCAGTCAGTGAAACTTTCCTAGCGACCATCTGTTCAAAAATTGTGTTATGACCATAGGGGATAAGCAGGTAATTGCAAATCTAATAGTACTATATATGGTTGATTATGATGTAATTTTAGGTATGGACTGGTTGTCTCAGCAACATGTGTGTGCAAACTATTTTGATAAGATAATTACCTTTCACGTGGCTAAATTTTCTCCTATAGTATTTCAAGGAGAACGAATGGTTAAGATAGCTAGGTTGATTTCAAGCATGCAAACTTGGAAATTGTTGAATAAGAGATTCATAGCTTATTTGGCTATACTATAACACCTGAACGAAATGTTACAAATCCATATGATATTCCAATCATACGAGAATTTCTTGATAAGTTTCTTGATAAGTTACCTAGAGATAGGTAAATTGAGGTTAGTATTGATATTATACCAAGCACAGAACCTATTTCTATTCCTCCTTATTGAATGACACCAATGGAGTTAAAGGAATTGAAAATTTAGTTATAGGAGTTACTAGACTGAGGGTTCATTCGGCCAAGTGTGTTGCCTTAGGGAGCACCCATACTTTTTGTAAAGAAGAAAGATGGATCGTTACGATTATGTATTGGCCATTGCCAAGTGAATAGAGTGATGATAAAAAATAACTCTCCTTTGTATTGATGACTTGTTTGATCAACTACAAAGAGCAGAATATTTCTCAAAAATTGGTTTGAGATCAGGGCACCATCAATTGAAGATCCATAAAGAAGATATACCCAAAATTGCCTTTCATATGTGATGTTATCAGTAGAATCTGGCACTACAAAGTGGGCTGACAAAAGCCTAAAAAGAGTCATGTTTGATGGAAGAAATGAGCACAATAGATCACGAGGTCACTGTGCAGGGAGTCCCCAGCTCGCTAAGGACCTGAGCTTACTAGACGAACGAGCTCGAGGTTGCAAACCAGCAACAGTCTCAGCGCATGAGCTCCAGCTCGCTAGAACGAAGTCTTACCTAGCTAGAAGCTCATTAAGGTCGAGCATAAGGCCAGCAGACAACCTACATCACCATTTTGTAAAATACAACCATCGGGTCCCACGCATAGAAAACAACCTACGGAAGCAAGTTTACAGTGCTCTAGGCAGTCTTGTACATTTAATATTTGATGTAATATATGTATAGTTTATTTAGTTCCATTTGTAGCCCTCCATGCTTCTATAAATGGGGGGTTGAAACCTTTATAAAAAGAAGGAAAAAAAAGGAAAAAAGTAACATAATACTAGCAAAAACTCTATCAGTAACCATAGTTGAAACTCTATAAAAATTCTTTCAGATTAAGAAAACATCTCCGTGGACATAGGAGCCGGTGCCATCTGGATTTAGCCAAACCACGTGAAACATTTGTGATCCAACCTTTCTTTCCTTCCTCCCACTGTCTCTCGTCACTCGCCACCTAAATAACCCAGAAATAGCTTAGGTCCCGAAAGAACCCCCTCTGTTGGCCAAATTCAGGTGTAACTAAAATCCACTGTCAACATGTGACATGGGCATTAGAAATTTCTTGTAATGTTATTTAGGCTGATGAATGCCCTAGCTACTTTCATAGACTTGATGAATCGAGTATTCAAATCATTCTTGGATAAATTTGTGATTATATTTATTAATGATATCATGGTCTACTCCAAGGATGAAAAAGAGTATGATCAACACTGTGAATAGTGTTATAAACACTATAAGAGCATGAACTTTACACAAAGTTCTCAAAATGTGAGTTTTGGATAACTAGTATTAAATTTCTTAGGAATGTTGTGTCATAAGAGGGAGTACAAGTAGACTTTCAGAAAATAAAAGCTATAGAAAATTAGCATAGACCCTCAATGGTCACTGAGATTTGTATAGTTTTCTAGGATTAGCTGGATATTATCAAAAGTTTGTCAAAGATTTTTCTCAAATCGCTGCACCATTAACTAAACTTACTCAAAAAGGAGTACAACTTGAATGGACTCTTACATGTGAGAAAAGTTTCCAAAAATTGAAGGAGTGCTTGATGATAGGTCCAGTGTTAGCATTACCATCTAGATCAGGTGGTTACACGGTGTATTGTGTTGCTTCATGCATTGGTCTTGGGTGTGTATTAATGTATAATGGAAAGGTAATTATGCATGCATCATGACAATTGAAGAAACATGAACAGAACTATCCCACTCATGATTTGGAAATGGCAGTGGTAATTTTTGCATTGAAAATATGGAGACATTATCTATATGGAGAAACATGTGAGATCTATATAGATCATAAAAGTTTGAAGTATATTTTTTGAACATATGGATCTTAATCTTAGACAAAGAAGGTGAATGGAGCTGGTTAAAGATTATGATTATTTGATATAATATCATCCAAGCAAGGTGAATGTAGTTATTGATGCATTGAGTCACAAGCTAGCAAGTGTAGCTCATTTTCATTCTAAAGAAGAAAAATTGATATATTTTACCCAGAGTTTGAAAAGATTGGAGTGTAATTAGAAGTTTCAAATCAAACAATAATTCTCGCTCATATGACAATACAATCAATAATAGTTAATTATATTAAGTAGACTTAAAAACAAGAGCCACACTACCAAATTCTTAAACAATAAGGGGAAAGCAAATTGAACTCAAATATTGCAATTGATGAGGTAAGAGTGTTAAAGAAAGAAGGATGATTATGGGTCCTTTCAAGTATCCAAGAAGATTTACCTTATCAAGCTCATAATTCATCATATATGATGCACCCTAGTATGACTAAACTGTATCATGATTTGAAAGATATGTTTTGGTGGGAAGGTATGAAACATAATGTGCTAGAATACATAACAAAGTATTTTACATGTCAGCAAGTGAAAGCTAAACATCAATGACTAGTAGGATTGCATCAATCCATTCAGATTCAAGAATGGAAATGGGAAAATATTACAATGGATTTCTTAGTTGGATTGTTGAGATTGCCAAAGGGTAATGATTCAATTTGGGTCATTATTGATCATTTGACTAAATTGGCTCATTTCCTACCTGTTAAGACAACTCATTCAACTACTCAATATGTGCAATTATACCTTGATCGAATAATTTTCTTACATGGTATGCCATTAACAATTATCTCATATCATGGTACTTAGTTTAGCTCTCACTTTTGGTAGTCATTTCAGCAATTGTTAGGTATTCAACTATAGAATAGCACTACTTTCTATCCACAAACTGATGGTCAATCAAAGTGAACAATCCAGATTCTAGAGGATATGCTTCGAGCATGCATAATGGAATTTGAAGGAAATTGGGAGAAGTACTTGCCTCTCATTAAATTTGCTTATAACAATAATTACCAATCGAGTATTCAAATGACACCCTTTAAGGTGTTACATGAAATGAGATGTAAATCTCTAATAGGTTGGTTTGAACCTAGTAAGGCCAAGTTTTTAGGGCCAGATATTGTAGGACATGCAGTTAAAAAGATACAATTGATTTACAAAAGAATGAAGGCAGCTTAAAATAGACAAAAGTCATATATAAACAATAAGAGAAGAAACCTTGAATTCAAAATTGATCACCGAGTGTTTCTCAAGGTATCCCTTATGAAAGGAATTATGCGATTTGACAAAAATGGAAAGATAGCAGCATGGTATGCGGGACCATTTAGAATTATCAAACACATGGGAGCAGTGGCATATCAGTTGGGGTTGCTAGATGAGATGCAAGGAATTCACCTAGTGTTTCATGTCTCTATGTTGAAAAAGTATATTCTGGATGAATCTCACGTCATTAAAGAAGAATCAATCCAACTGGATGCTAATTTGACTTACAAAGAGCAACCAACAACTATCCATGATTAACAAATTCAAAAATTAAGGTCAAAAGAAGTTCCTATGATCACAATATTATGAGGACGACATGATGAATGAGAAGCTACATGGGAAATGGAAACTGACATGCAAAAATAATATACACAATTGTTTGGTAAGGGATGAATATAAGAATTAATAGTTATTATGGTACACTTATAGACGATATTTTGAATTCGAGGACAAATTCTTTTTAAGGGGAAGAATTGTTATACCTTGAATATTCTAAAAAAATAATAAATAATAATATCAATTTTTGGTAATAAAATAACAAAAATAAAAATTTCAAAGAATTTGAAATTATAGATTTGAAGTTATGAGAGACTTAGATATAGTGGAAATAAAAAATATGAAATTTTGAGGATTTATTTCTATAAAACTTTGAAGACATTGAACTAGGGTTACAGATACTAGTTGAGTATGAAATTAGAGCCATCACGAAGGTATATAATTTAACTAATTTGTTTTAAAATTTTGTAATCAGTGGAGATTGATCAATACATTAAATTTGAGTTCAAAATGGGAGAAATAGGAAAGTTATTAAAAAAGGAAAATAGCCAACTTGAATTTATTGTGAAGTTGACCAAATTTCCCCATTTTACCCTCTAATTAGCCAACTTCCCTTTCTTTTTCCTTGGACTTCAGCTTAATGAAGTCATGCAAACTCCTTCATCTTCTTCCTCAAGCTTGCAACTCTCCCTCTCTCTCTTGCTTCACTCTCTCTATACAAGTAAGCTTATCAACTCTTCCTATTATTTTCTCAAATTTTTATTATTGAATCTTCTTTTTTTTTCTTTTTGATTTGATAACAAAATTATGCTGATTCATTAGGTGAAATTTTAGAAAAGAATTTTTGAAAATTTTTGCTACTGTTTATATCATTATTCAGCCCATGAATCAACATGATTTTTTTGACATTTTAAACCTTGAATCTGTTAAATATAGCTAGTTTCTATTAAATTGAATCATAATCTAAATACATAAGTTTAGTTAAAGAGAGAAATCTTTAGAAAAGTATGGGAGGTAATAGACTCTTCTTTGTGTTCTTGAAGTGCATACATAGATTTAGTGTGTATAGCTGCACCTTTGTATTTCCAGCTAGCAAGGTGAATATTTTTTACCATTTTTATGAATTAATATATGTTTCTTGATTGTGATATAATAAATAAATAAAAATGGCTGATGAAAATGGATTATGTGATTGTGAGGTATGATTTATGATAAACTAGCTTGATCAATAAATTAATTAGTTGATGACTGAAATGAATAGGTTTTGTGTATGTTTGAGCCAATAAAACATGTTAAAATAAGGTTTTATAGTGAGATTTTGCCTTATAAGTAGCTTCCTCTATTTTTCGATTGTTTATATATAAAAATATGCTCGTGCAAGTCGAATCGCACTATTTTGAATTAAACTCATGATTATGCTTGTAGAAACCCAATAGTTTTTCTTAATCAATTCAAATTGGATTTTGAACTGAAATTTGACTATTCGAATTGACCTTCCCTACTTTGTTTGTCGATTTTGATCGCGGTTGAAATTAGACTTCCTGAAAATTTTCAAAATTTAATGACCAGACTTGCATTTTTAACTATATTTCCTTAAGTCAAATTGATCTCTTTACAAGTAAATTTTTCAATTTGAATCGTAATCATGCTCGTTTTCTTTAGTAGTTCTAATCGTGATCCTTATCACGTCTTCAGCAAATTTTACATTGTTTAATTAAGGTCTATTTCTCCTAATTTAATTCTAAATTCCTTAAATTACTTTTATAATGAATCCAAATAACTTAAACATAATAAATAGAGTTTATAAAAAATATGAATCCCAAGTTGGTAACAAGGAATGGAAGTATTATATATACAAAAGTATCCAA
>JANHAO010014949.1:0-15058 GCA_026873985.1 Saraca asoca
TTAGATCTTGGGAAGAGCTTGAATTTGAGATTTGCCATTAAAATTTTTCAACTTTCTCTCTCTAGATTCAAGCTCACCTCTTACACTAATATGATAAGTGGGATAAGGTTGGTTTGGAAGAAAGAGGCTGGGATGAGTGGGATAAGGTTGATCCGGAGTAACAAGGTGAGTTATGTATTTGCATGCATTATTTGTTCTATATGGCTATTACTTGAATATTGGAACTCAATATCATGAAATTGACATACATAATGAACCTGAGAGTGTAGCATATGGCTCAGTGAGTTAGGATTGGCACAATATGGTCAGAAATGAATGATACAAATTTACCTTAGAGGTGAGTTTTTGAATACTCTATAATTGTTTATGAAAAGGATATGGGAAGTGGTTATTTGGTTGAATTATAGATATACATATTTATATGCATTGTATTGTATGATGAATTCATATGTTTGGTATGTCTTATCTCACTGAGCCCTAGATTCATTATTCCGAGGATTGTTTTTTAGACACTCAAAAATTAATTACTAATATCTTCATAGGCAAGTAAGATGGATAACCAACCAATGGAAATTATGGCTAATACATTTATCACCACAGTAGATAGTACTATAAGTGCATATGAAGTCAAGATCTATTATATAATAATTGTAAATATGTTGGTTGTGAAGTTCTTTATGAAGTTGAGGTTATTCCTTTATAATCCCTTAATGTACTTTTGATGATGGCTATAGGTTAGTTTGATCCCTAAGGGATCTATCACATACTTTCTTTTGCTTATCTTTTGAAAATGTATACAGCATGGTCATCAAGACCTTAGGGACAGTGCTAGTCTAACCTATGTGTTTGGATCCATATATGCTACAGGTTAAATTAATTTTATTTTGCTTCATCCATAATGAAACTTGGGCTTTTGTAGGAGAATGTTTTCTTAAGCTAGCCAGGGAGGTGTAGGTGTATTTTGAAAAGTATGAACTTAAGTTAAAAGAGACATGTCCTTTAATAGGCAATGGCTCTGTACATTATATAGGTCCTAGTTTGTGTGTATGTGTGTGCATGCGCATATGTATATTAGCATTTCGTAATCTCATGCATTCCTTTTTTTCTCTTATTCAATAAATTTGGATCCCTTGCATATTAATAAAACTAAGTAAACCAAGGTTACATGGAAGCAATGAAATCAGATATAAGATTGGTAATTATTAATGGAGTGATTGATATTCACACCGGTCATAACCAAAATTTTGGATCGTGACAACTTCCATGATAAAGAGAATGAAAAATGTAGATATTCAATTATGAGTAAAATGATTGTACTTTAACATATTTATAGGGATAAAAGATTGTTATTTACCAATAAATGTGATCATGAGGTTGTTCAATGCTCTGTTATGTGATTTCTTGAATTGGTTGGTTATTATTGGAAGAGTAGATCGATCATTCAATCATTGGCATGTTGTCCAAGGTTGACACCAAATTACCTGCATAGTGAACAATGTATCTGTTTCTAATCAGAAATAGGGTCACATTTGACAATGAACTAATTACATTAATTGTTAATTAATTGCATTAATTGTAATTTATTATTCATTATATTTTTTTTAAGAAATAAATAATTATAATTTGTTATATTTATTAGTTTTTCTTCAAATATAAATAATTATAATTTATTATTTATTAGATTTTTTATAAAATAAATAAATATACTTTATTACATTTATTTGATTTTCTTTTAAGAATAAAATAGTTATAATTTATTATAATTTTTATTAAGAAATAGATAATTTTAGTTAAAAAATAAGTTTTTATATTACTAATTGTTATTATTATTGTTACTCATATTATTATTTCTTATAAATCAATTATGACAGAAAAGATTTGAATGATCAAATAATATATTTAATGCATATGAATCAATTGGAAAATAGTTTATCATATGATATATTTCATGCATATTTTTCATAAGAGTTTTTCTATCTATTAAGAGCAAAGTGTCAAATATTGAATTGAATAGGTGTAATGATATCTTTATATGCCCTAAATGTTATACGGCTAATTGAAAAAAATTAGATTCTTTAATTTTTTAGGGCTAAAAAACTAATTCAAACAATCATTTACTGAACATTAAAATAGTTGATTGACACAGTTAAATAGTTAAAACCCATTAAATCAATTAATCAAAAAGTTATTTATCAAACATCTTTATATTCAGGTGATGATGCTTCTAAGGAAGATACATAGATGGTGTTATGCATGCCATGTGTATGACTATGATCAACCTAATTATTTAGTATTTGATAGATATAAATTATACATATTAGGTCCAATAAAAAAGAAAAATCTCAACAAAATCTATCTCTTAAAAGATTAAGATCTATAAATTACTTATATAATATTAATCATAAACAATATAATTTCATAATTTTAGGTTCTGTTTGTTTTATCAAAAGATATTTTTTATAAAAAAAAATTCATTTATTTGTATTAGATAAAGGACCTTCATATTATTTATATATATTATACTTGAAAAATAATCCACATTGTCATGATTGTGGGAAAATTTTTTTTCTTATCTAAAATAGAAAATATTATTTTTTATCATATTTTTTATATTTAATATGAAACAAATATAATATTTTTTAATTATTTTAATATTTTATAATTATAAATATAAATAAATAAAATTATTTTTATGAAAGATATTTTCCTTCAACCCCAAAGGATGGTTGATCACTTGGTAACCCTAAACATTTCACTTACTAGTCAATAGTGAGTGAAGAGACAATCCAGTCCAGAGGACCATGATCACGTGCCACGCGTAATTGCACGTGACAAAGTTGCACGTGCTAGCATGTTATGGTGCTAGACATGGAGAGCACTAGGCACGTGCGAGGAAACACCAAAGGAAAGTGAGGAAATAAAACTGAATGGATTCCAATTTCACAATTGACTAATCTCTTTACTTTCCATTTATAATGGCTAATGCCCTTATTAAAAACCCAACTAACCTTAACTAAGGGCGTCACATGATCGCTGACAGCCCCTCCTACCTTTCTCACGTGCTTCCGGGGCCCACTCCATTCTAATTAAAGTCATACACAGATATTTTATTATTACAACTCAACAAGCAACCTTTATTTTATTTTTTTATTTTTAAAAATACTAAATTTGTTTACTTTAGAATTAAGTAAGTTGTATGGAACGAGTAAAACAAAAATGACAGATAAAAATTTTAAAAAAAAAAGGGTAATGGTAAGAATAATCAGCTGTGAACAAACCTTATCCATTTACTAGGTTTATTATTAACATTGGGATTCGAGTGCACAATAATTAGCAACTGTATGATTAGTATTTTTGTCATAAAAAAGAAAGATATTATTAAAGAACGAATCAAAATTAAGTTAAAAATGTTATATTATTATTAAATAAAAATATATCATACCAATAAAAATTTTAAATAATTTTTTAATGATATTATATTAAATGAATGATAATATAAAATTAATTTATTGAGAGAGAATCAAAATTAAATCTATTAAAATTACTGTGAAACTTGTTCGGACTGTTCCAAAACAATGGACAGCAGAAAATCTTGTCACATATGATCTGTTTTTATTGTTTTACACATGTGTATATGACAACGATAATACTCATAAGTTTTGGCGCTTTCACGTTTTTTAATCCAATGTGAATACAGAGTCTATGTAATTTGCATATATTGAGGGATATACAAAGAACCAAATCAACAGGAATCTTTTTAAATTAATAAAAAAGGCTCAATAATTATACAAACAACAATAAATAATATTATTCTTTTACAACAATAGAATTTGTCATATAAATGTGATTTTTTATGTATTTTTTAATACATTCTTAAAATTTTAAATTTCAAAATTAAATTTATATACTTATTTTTTATTTATAGTAGGATATTTTTCATCACGTTCTAGTTAAATTTTATTGTTAATTAACATATGTGAATAATATTTTATTGATATAATTATTTAACAATTATTGTTAAAAATATTACATATAATTTATATTTGTATTTTAAGTGACAAATATTATATAAAAAATTATGATATTTTATAAAATTATTTTATTTTCTTTAAAATTGAAATTAAGTATCTCTCAATGATATTATTGTTTATACATGTTAACTATGGATCAAATGTAATAAAAAATATTTAATTAAAAATAAAAATAAAAATAAAAAGTTATTTAAAATTTTAAATTTTTAATAATAAAAAATGAATGAAACTATAAAGAGAAAAAGGATATAAGATCAATTGAACATGAGCTCAAAACTAGGGTTGTCAAAATAGGCCGGCTCGCTCCCACCTGTCCTGATCTGTCTCAACTCGCAATCTAAACGGGACAAGTTCAAAATCCGCTTCTAAACGGACCAGTTAAATCTTGATCCAACCTAATCCATCTGTATGACAAGACGATTCAATCCAACGGACCCAACCTATTTTAACAGCTTTAATTCAAGTAGAACTATTAAAAAGGATCGACCTATCCCAAATCATAATTTAAACAGAATGGGGTCAAAAATCCCCTTCTAAATAAACTAATAAAATCTTAATATAAATCAACTCATTTGCATAGAGGGGGGCGGGCTAACCCAACAGGTTTAACCTATTTTGAGAGCTCTATTCAAAATCAACATAAGCTTAAAAAAAAAAAAAATCCGTGGACTTCCTTTTTTTTTTTTTTTAATTTTTAGTACCAGTGAAAATTGTTAGCATTATCTTATTGGCTATTATCTAACAATGCTCTAGTTAAAAGAAAAAAAGGGCAAATATCAAAATAGAACTGAAAAAACGAGTTTTAGCCAAGGTGGCAGGTGAGATTAAAGTGAAAAGTGTTCCTAATGAGCCACGTGGATGAGATCGTGACCGTTCCTTCTCAAAAGATGAGCTGTAAACATCGTGCTAAAACGTGAGGGGGGGAATATAAAAAGAAGAAAACAAATCATGATAGAAAAGTTGAATTAATCAAATTAAATTATTGTAATAATCAGAAAAATTAATATTCGGTGCACAGCTGCCCATGCAAAAAAATTATTAGTAGCAGAGGAATCCGGATGTAAACTTGGACACTATTGGACGACTCACTGCCACAAAACCTGCAAGAGGTGAATTTTTTAAGAGGGTTGAATTTTTTTTTTTACATTAGTTTTTACTTTTAATCATTGCTAACTAATCCATTAATTAATTATCCCTTTATTTTTTTATACAAGAAATAAAAAAATATTTAATGCAAACGATGTTCAAAATATTTAAATATAAAAATAATAATAAATGTTAATGTAAATATAAAATATTAATATGAATGAGAAGCTTGAATAAACTGAATTGTTAAGAAAAGTGAGCAGAGTCTGCATGAGGCCACCATAGCTGTTTTCTTTCTAAGTGACAGCCTACCGTTGTGCTGCTTTCAATTGATCTCTTTCTATACACATCACATGATCAATATTCATTGCATCAACTGAACTTCAAATTCCCACTTCCTTTTTCCTTTTTTTTTTTTTCCTTTACTTGTAATTTTCACAATTTCATCTTTAATTTTTCATAGGATTGAAAATAATTTAATCTTATTTTTATTTGTCAATAGTGCACGTAATAAATTGCTTGATACATATAATTAATAGTTTAAATTTAAATTACTAAAAAAATTTAAAAATAATATCAAATATTATTATATCATTGAAAACACCAATTCAATCTTATTTTCTATTTTCATAAAGTAATAGTTATATAATATGTTGGTAAATTTTATGATTTTCGGTATTAGATGTACAAGTTTGAAATATATATATTTTTTTATAAGAGGATATATAATATGAATTGGATAATTATAAGAAAATATTAACTACATCATATTTTTTCTCCTAAACTTTATGTGATCGTTTACTTCAAAGATGAATGCAATCACATATATCATTATTAATTCAATTTATTATCCAAATTGGCCACAAGCTTTAAACTGAAGCAAGAACAAGCGAACAACACTAATTTTGAATTCTTTAAAAATATTAATATTAGAAAAGTAAAAATAGAAAAGAAAAAGGAGCTCACTTGCAAAATAAAGAAAAACAAAATTGTTGAAATAACTTTATAGAACTTGCAAGTCACTTCCCATTATTAAATGTATATATCACTGCATGAAAAAAGATGCTATTATTTGCTGAATTTACACTTCTGCCCTTCCTTCACTGCTAAAAACCCCGTCACACACCTGCTTCCCTCGGACAACAGTGCAACTTCCTTCTCTCTCTCTCTCTCTCTCTAGGCTGCACTGATTTTCTCTCTCTAAACTTAAAACGGCAATGGAAGTGCCTGAATACTTTGTCGGTGGCTATTTCGGCGCCGGAACCGACCAACTCTCGCCGGATAAGCGGCACGGCGCCGAACAGAAGCCCGGCGAGCCGTTTGCCATTGACGACCTCCTAGACTTCTCAAACGCAGACGCCATTATGTCCGACGGCTTCTTCGACAATGTGGCCGGAAACTCCACAGATTCTTCCACTGTCACTGCCTTTGACAGTTGCAACTCCTCGATTTCCGGCTGCGATAACCATTTCTCCTCCAACATTGCCTCTCGCGCCTTCTGCGATCCTCAATTCTCCAGCGCCGAACTCTGCGTACCGGTAATTCACATTTTCCATGCTCATTAAAATTTTGAAATCCTTCATATATTAAAATTCAATTTCATCTGCAAAATTTAAATTCGAACTTCCTCGATACAAAATTCAAATTCAAAATGGCATCATATTATTTCCGTTTTATAATTTTACTTTCAAATTCACAGTTATCGTCCTAGGTATGATATTCAATAAGCTCGATTGATACTAATTACCATTTTTTTTTTGCGAAGAACATAGTTTATTCTGCTAGTACATTTGCTTTAATCAATTTTATTTTTTCGTTCAATTGAATGCAGTAAATTCAAATAATCAACACGTGATTAATGAGAATTGTTCAAAAGGAGGCTTCGATTTGTAATCTGTTTCAAAAAATTTTGAACTTGAAGACTCAAATTTTGTTGTATTTTTGTAACAGTATGAAGATGTGGAGGAACTGGAATGGCTATCGAACTTGGTGGAAGACTCATTCTCAGCCGAAGATGAGCTAAAAACGCTCCACCTTCTCTCCGGCAACACCCTCGCCACCAAACCCCAAACATCAGATTCTTCTTCGTCGTCCGAAACACCACAAAACGCAGCGTTTTTCCACCCGGAAACACCGCTTCCAGGCAAGGCCAGGAGCAAGCGTTCACGCGCCGCTCCTGGTGACTGGTCCACGCGCTTTCTCCACCTCATCACCCCACCACCCGCCACGGCTGAACCGAAACCGGTGCAACCCAAAACGACTTCGGTGAAGAAGAGGGAGAGTGCGAATTCGGACCCTTCGGGTCGGAAATGCCTTCACTGTGCAGCTGAGAAAACCCCACAATGGCGGACCGGACCGATGGGACCGAAGACTCTGTGCAATGCTTGTGGAGTTCGGTACAAGTCCGGTAGGTTGGTGCCGGAATACCGACCGGCGGCGAGCCCAACTTTCCTGTCGACGAAGCATTCGAATTCCCATAGGAAGGTTTTGGAGCTGAGGAGGCAGAAGGAGTTGCAGTTACAGCAGCAACAAAATCATCAGCAGCAGCAACTGCTTAGTCAAAGTTCAATTTTCGGTGTACCAAACGGTGGAGATGAGTTCTTGATTCATCACCATTGCGGGCCAGATTATAGGCATATTTTCTAGTGAGTGCAAGTCCAATGACGTTTAGGGTGGAGCAGCTCTAATTAAGTTTAAGATGCACTCTATTTTATTTTTGCATTTTTGCAAAATTTTGTCTCATAAATTTAATTTTTTTAGCTATTTTCTTTCGTTTAGGAGAAGTGAAAAAAAAAAAGAAAAAAAGAAAAGAGAATTGTAGAATTGCATGGAGAGGGATAAAATGGGGGCAAACAGAGCTTCATTTGGTTGTACAATGTTCTACTCTTCATTGTTTCTCTTTGCCAAATTTGGCTACTTTAGAATCAACAAAAGTTTAATCTTGGTTGAAAAAAATTGTTATTACCGCATAAAATTGGAATATATATATATATATATATGTATATATAAAAGCAAAAGATGGTTGATAATGAAAATGAAAGGATAAAAAAATATCTATATAGTTTGGTACACTGCTTTTGTGAAATCAATGGGCGTTGCAAAAGCATGGTACCCGGAATGGACAAACACACCCCATGTGTACCAATTGCACGTTCGTTGATTCGGAAGAAATATTAAAAAATGTGCAGCTTGACATACAACGTTAGTCAATTTCCAATAACCAAAAAATGTGTTCATCTTTTTGCTTTAACAAAATTGTGATTTTCCCGGCACTAATTAATGATACCATGACAATCATCTTTACTTTTCAAGATTTTTTCCTTAGAATATCTTAAATTTAAATTCAAAATATTATATATATATATATATAGATGTAAAGGTGATGTGATAATTTTTCTTAAAATTTTGCTCTGTAGAATATAGTGTGTATTATATGTAAATATAAAATTTAACTTCTTTAATAAAGTAAAGTCCTTATGAATCAATTTTATCGTGGCACTAGGCAGATTTTGAACTGAAATTTTTTATGTTGAGTGAACACCAAAAGGGAAAATGGTGGGTAATAAGGAAGAAAATGAGTGAAAAATGAAGTGTGACATTGATTTCAGTGAAGATGGTGGCCAGTTATACATCGTCCTTCTCACGTAGCATCTTCATGGAAGTGCGTTGAAAGAAAAGTGAAGAAGAGGAATTATGAAACCAACGTGGGAGCAAGGGCAAAGAAATTAAAAATAAATAAATATTTTGAAAGAAAAATAAAACAAAAAAGAAGAAGAATTTAGAAGTGGCTGCTTAGCTTGCAAAATGGTGCAAATGGTCATGTGAGTGATGTAAAATAAACAGAGAATTAGGTACACACAAGAGCTGATATAACTGTTCACCTGATCCTAGACATTTCCTCTTCCCTGGGCTCCACTCTTAATAATAATAATAATCCAAAACATTTAAAAAGAATTAATCTCAAAATAATATGATGCATTATTTTTAATGCTAAGTGTTCTCTACATAAAAAAATATAATGTTTTTAATAATTATCATGTCGTATTTTTTTATAATAGAATTAAGTAAATTTATTACAGCCAAAAGTTGTATAAAAATATGATTTTGTAAATTTTAAAAATTTGTGAATTTTATATAAAAATTACAAGTTTTTTTACAAAACTTGGAAAAGTACTCAAGAATTTTTTTTTTTTTTGGTAATTTTGTTTTCATAGTTAGGTTGTGATTGAGGAGTGTTGAAAGTAAGTCTTAAAACTAATCATCTTGTTACTAAGTTCAGTTGTAAACTTAAATCTTTCAACAATAAGAATCAAGGCTCTTAGTGCTGAATT
Organism: Saraca asoca; assembly: GCA_026873985.1. Classification (NCBI taxonomy): domain Eukaryota; kingdom Viridiplantae; phylum Streptophyta; class Magnoliopsida; order Fabales; family Fabaceae; genus Saraca; species Saraca asoca. Next base: position 9,449 of record JANHAO010014949.1, read on the forward strand.
AGTATGTAGATTTTGGTTTACTTTTATTTACAATTAAGCTGTGTTTTATTTTTGATGTACAAAATCCAACACAAAAAAAAAAAAAAACTAATGTAATGAAAATTAAGGATTAGCTTTATATAATAGATTCTATAAAGATGATTTTTTTTAATTTAACCCTCTAATTTGCATTAAGCTTAGAAATTAATAAAAATATGCTTTCATTAAAAGAAATACTTGTTTGTTAAAAGATAAATATAAACTACTAAGTAGTAAATTCATATAGCAAAAATTGATCAAATATAAAACAAAAATTGAAATATAACTAATTTAGGATATTAAGAAGGGGCAGAGATGCTCTTTTATTTTGTTCCTACTTTAACAACACGTGACTTTGTGTGAGCTTTCAAATGGTAAAAAGAAAAAGAAGAAAATATCTCGTGAAGCTCTCAATGCATTGCATTACTGTAAGAAAAAAAAGGCAAAATTGCCATGAAATTTTGGGATGAAATATTTTCATTAGACACAATTTCGTTAATTTTTTAAAATATACTTTAAAAAATTGAGACATAATTTGAAACAAATATTCCATATTACATCCCAAATTATAAAAAATTAAATTTAAAATTTTATATTAATTTTTTGTTTCAAATTCCATCATAAAAAATATAAATTTTAAAATTGACATAGATTTTGAGACCGAATTTTAATTTTTTTGTTTAAATATTTTTAAAAAATGATACTGGGATGAAATATTCCACCTCAAAATTTTTTGCAATTTTCCACTTAAATTTTGTTGTTAAAAGTGAACAAGAAATTAGAATTTTAAAATTGAGGCAGAATTTATTATTATTAACATAAAAATATTTGGAACTTAAAAATCTATCCTAAAATGGTTGTGATAAAATTAACCATTTAATTAAATCTGTGTGTTTGACGTTGAGATAAAATTTTCCTTTTTAATTCCGTTGCAAAATCTTATATATAGATGTTTTTATCAAACTCTTTTTTTTTATTATTTATTTAGCATTTTCTTTCTCTTATTTATTCTTCTTCTCTTTGCCATCTCTTTTCATATGTGATTTGATTAAAAGTGCTTTAGGTTGATCTATTCATTTTTCAAGTATATTCGTAATATTCTTACTCATTTGAATTTCTACAAATAAAAATATTATTAGTTTTTTTTATAGATTATTGTTTCTATTTAAAAATTTATTTATTTTTGTTGACATTGCTAATGAGTGTTCTTTTGTTATAAATGTTAAAGAACATTTAGGCTAAATGTTTAAAAATTTTCTATTATGGTTCCATATTTATTGAGTTTTCATTATATGTCATTTTTATTTTCTCAATATGTTAGTCATGTATAAAAAGATTGTACTGTGAGAGTAAAAAATCAAAGAGTTATTTATGCAAATCTATGGTTAAATTATTTGTTAGTTACATCTTCTTCTATTATCCTTTGTTTTTCTATGAAACATTTTCATTTACTGCTAGTGTTCATAATGGGCTTTTTTTTTTTTTTTTTGTGAAAAAGATTCAGTTTTGAGATAGAAATTGCGTCACAAACTTTCAAAAAAAAAAAAGACAGAATTTTTCATGACAAGGTAAACAGTTTTTTTTTTTTCCAAGATTTGAGACAGGAATTTCCGTTCCAACATTTAAAAATAATTTTTTTCCAAATTTTTTGTAATGGAAAATTTCGTCTGGATTTGAGATAGAAATTTTTGTCACAAATTTTGATAAGTTATAATATAGAAACAAAATTTTCTATCTTAAATTTAATATAGAATTAAAATTTTATCATAAAACTGTTGCAATAAATATTTTTACGAAAGAATTACATTGACCTCAAACGTGAATTGGGGCGAAATTTTCATATTTTTCAAATAGAATTTTTCCTGTCAATTTTGCCCTTTTGTTAGTGCTTGGTTAAGCTAGAATCTATTTTAACATCATACTTAAGCTTAGCTTCCATCAAACCATTATAACTGTAAAAGGGTACACGTACACACAAAGTACATCGCATGTACATTAATTTGTGTCCATTCCCTAAATTGCCCAACATCGATCAAATTATAATGTTTGCTTCTATATTCCACATTCAAACATATCATTATTTAAAATTTTGCTTTTGTACACACACATATATTTATTTATTTATGTTTTTATGAAAGTTTATGAGTTTTGCATCCCTTTGCAAACATAATTTTGTAGTGACTTCCAAGTATAAATTTGCAAGTTTCCTATATATATATTTATATAAATTTATGTTTATATACTTAAGTATCATATTATGATTTTTTTTTATACAATTGCAAGGTGGTTATATATATATATATATTTTTTTTTTTTCATATGTGTAAGGAATAAAATCTCATAATTTAAATTAAACCAATTCTAAATATTAAAAGAATAGTTTTAAATTATAATTATAATTATATTGTGATTAACAAAATTAGGAACAAATATAAAAAATGTGCCAACATTACATTATAAAATTGTGATTGCTAAGATTAACATAACTGTAATATAGTCACCACGTACTACAATTTTAAATCTGGTGTGAGTGTGCATCCATGTGGGGAATGAAAGTGAGCACATGCATGGAGTGGCTACGTTGAAGTGCATGGCTGCTGCTGCCTCCTTCTGTGCACTCTGTTTTATTTCTCATAATATCCAAAACTTCACAACACCAATGCCCCTTCTGCTGCTCCTTTTGTTGGGTATCTTTCCATGTTATGTAAATATATATGTGTATATATATATATATATATATATAAAATGGTTCACTTGCTCCTTGTCCCATCCCATTACTCACCGATATTTATTGTCATGCTAAACTATTTAAAGAGTGTTCGGTTGAGGAATTTTATAGAGCAGATAATTGAATAAAAAACATTAATTCTTTTATTAAGTATTTAGTTCATGTGTAATGAAATGTGTTCTGCTACTCGATCGAATTTCTTTATTTGAAACCCTTTTTCATTTAAGGTATTGGATTATGTCATTCTTTAGAAACAAAAATGTAAATCCTCTCTCTTTGTTTTTTTTTTTTTATCTTGTGAAACTTCCACTATTATTTATATAATTCATTATCATTTTCCATTATTGATCATAATTACTGTCATTGACAATTGCTTACCATCACTTTTTACTATTGATTACCATATAGTATCACTATTATTATTAATTATTGGACGCCATGCAGTAATTTGTATAAATTTGTAATTTTGGGGTTTGATGAAAGTTTATTGATGGCAATTGATAGACTAATAAGGTCATTGTTAAGTTGATGTCGTAAGGTACTTAATAATCAAAGCCAACAAGCAACATTGTCTTCATGGAAAATTTGGGAGTTATACTTACATTTCCTTCGTTTAGTAATTTGGCTCCAACCTTTTTGTGGTTTGCTTTCAGATACTACCTACTCATCTTTCATTTATAGCGTGTAAACTTGTTATTAGGTTGGAAAAATATCATTTTGCTGCATAGTTATCTTAATAAAATTTTGGATTATTTCACTTTGTTATTTTCAGCAATCCACATTTTATGTTTATATTATACTATTAGCATTAATTTCAAAATGTTATACGATTTTTAAGTATTACTGTAAACTTTCATGGATATTGATGTTACATTTATCATTTTAGTTTATTTTTGTAGTTTTGGATATTATAACAATAGATATTAGGGTTCTACTTCGATATGTACTAAAAAATGTATCCTACAACGAACTCTTACAATTTTAATGTTTTTTTTTTTTTACAATTTTTCATTAAAAGTTTATATGTTTTATATAAAAATGAAAAATTTTTTAAAAACTTATTTAATATAACTTTGAATAATGAAGTTGGAATAACATATACATATTTATAATCTTTTGTAAAAATTATAATTTTTATGAGTTTTATCTTAAACTTTTATAAAAATTCACAAAATCTTTGAATTCACTTCGAAGCAATCCTAGATGGTATTTTAACTATTTTTTTTTTCCGGTGCAGACGATTAGGGACAACTGAGCCTTGATCACCCTAATAGTTTTAATTAATGTTTTTATAAAAATACGTCACTTTTGTATATATTAGTTTCTTAAGAAATTTGCAATTATGTAACTTTGTATAATTTTATTATACTTATTCCCCCAAGCTATTATTTTAGTCTCCACCACCGGCTTTTCCTAAATTGTCCTTATTAATGTAGTAAAACCTCGTATGAATTTTTGCACTCAAAATTGTCTATATATATATATATATATTTACTTTATGAATCAAACAAGTCCTCTTCGCAGACTTTTGAAAACAGCGTAAACATTGTAAGAATTGTCAAAAGCAAGGCAATGAATAAATAGCAAAACACAGTATTTAAGGTAGGGTGGCTGCTTCAAGCCCTAGGATAAAGAAATGTAGTGGAAAATAGAGGCCAAAGCCGAAGCCAAAGGAAAAACACACAGAAAAATGGTACGGTCAAAGTTGAGATGTTTATAGAGATTCTACATTGTATCTACCAAAAACAATGCTATTGTATTAGTTGGGATTAAGGATTATACTAACTGGAATTGGTGCTGCAAAAGCATACACTCATTTCCATGGCAGAAGGCCAAGCTTTTTCCGTATAAAAAGAACAGAAAGAAAATATTTTATCATATAAATTCTTTAAAAAAGATAGACTGAACGCGCAGAAAGACTTTATCGTTACATTTATTTTAATAGAAAACATTTTTTTATCTTATATTTATAATTATAAAAAATTAAAATTATAAAAAAATATTTTATTTATTTAATATTATATATAAAGTTAAATGATACAACGTAATATTTTACTGTTTCATAATAAAAATTATTTTCCTCTATTAGTATAATATTGATAAGGTCCTGGAATTTCACCACCCACTTTACAAAGACAATCACTACAAAAAAAAAATTACGGTTTTGTAACAGAATATTCTAACGGAAATTAAAACGAACTAAAATTCGTTGGAATATTCCAACGGACATTACAACGGATTTGTATTTCGTTTGAATATCCGTTAGAATACCCGTCGGAATATCAAAAAACCCTAATTTTTTTATATATATTTTTTTAAAAAAAGTTATTCCAACGGATATTCCAACAGAATTTGTCCATTGGAAAATGACGCGTTTTACATTCCATCGCAACGCGCTGTTTTACTTTTCATTTCCAACGGACAAATTCCGTTGGAATTTTTGAAATCCTTATTACCATCTCCTCTTTCTTTTTCTGTAGATTTGCACGCGATTCTTCTTCTTCTTCTCTGCACGATTCTTCTTTTTCTTCTCTATTCTTCGATCCTCTCCCGATGCGTTTTCTTCCTTGTTTGAAGCCGGAATTGCGTCGCAGCACTTGTATCCTCTCCCTCCATCTTCCTATTGCTCAACTCCTCCTCCTTCGACTTGGATGAGCCGTTGGTAGCAACTGTCAAGTAATGTTTATGTTATTGTTTTATGTTATTCAACTTTTGTGATGTTTTCTGTCAACGATTGAACTCACCAATAACTAAAATTTTGGGGTTTTAACTGAGAAACTTTGAAAGGTCATAACTTTGTGCTCGATTGTCCGTTTGGGGTGATTTTTTTTTCATTTCATGTAACTTTTTGAGATCTATGTAAC
>JANHAO010014950.1:0-15056 GCA_026873985.1 Saraca asoca
CTTTAAAAAATTTAAAATCATAGAAAATTTTATTTGTTCGTTGCATAGAGTGATGTGATGGAAAATAAAATTTACTTCTGTAGAGCAGTTATTTTGTTCATTATTATAACATTTGTTATTTTATTAATTATAGTATATATGGGTGACATAAAAAAATATGTACTTTTTTACAAAATAATCAAAGCATGGGCCATGAATCCTAAATGAATGAATGATCATATTACTGAGCAATAAAGTTTGGTTTACGGTCTCAACCTTCTCTTGAAGCTTCAATTTCTTATCTATGATCTGATCTGTAAGTATTTGCTCACCGAATCTTGTTTTGTAAACTAAGTTTTCCAAACTTTATAGTGCAGTAAGTACATGGAGTGAGCAAATGGAGCTCTTTTCCTAATATGCAACGAGTAGGAGTTGAACACTACCTCCACTACTCGGAAACCCACCACAGGGTTTTGACAGTAAATGGAGCTATTACCCGCAAATGCAGTTTCTCACTGTATCTGATATTAATAGCAACAAAATTCTGTAACCTTCACATCTCAGATAAAAATCGTGACCATCTTTTGGTGCATACCACAATTAATGTGAATTAAGTATGCAGAAAAGGTAGATAACAAAAAGGAGGATGGACAAAATTTTGTTGACATCTCTATATTGCTATATAATTCTGACACTTCCTTACATCTTTCTTCCATGCCTGATCAAAAAACAAAAAAAAAAAGTTGTGTTAATTAAAAACAAAACAAAAAGCAAACAATGATAAAGATTTAAGTGAGGGAATTGGTAAAGGTTAGCAGGAAAATTCAAAATTAAGAAAAAAAACTGAAAAGAAAACTAGGACTTAACTGGAGAGAAGGATCATCAAGTTATTGTCATTTTTGTGATGATTGAAACAAGGAGGTTATCTCTATTTTCATGCATCATATCTCTATGTAAGCCCCAAGGAAAATCTTTTACCAATTTTTTCTTCTACATTCTCCAAACTCCCAAACAAAATATAACTAAATTTTACCTCCATTTTTTTATTCTTTGGTTTTCCTCAACTTAATCTAATAAATTGTACTCTACATATAATTTTCATTCCAGTTTTCTGCAAACAAAATCTTCCATTTGATTTCAAAATGAAGAATTTTTGGTTGAAGAAAACTGAATGATTACATATTCTCACAAAAACCTTTGTTATGAAACCTAAATGAAAACTCAAATACCTGCAATCTTTTATGGTTGTCTGAAATTTCTCTGTTGGCCTCCTCATAATCTTTGTTTCATGTAGCTCTCTCCTCTTGGTTTGAAATCTTGAAATGCAGGCTTTGCCTTCTACTTGGTTTTTCACAGTCTGCTCTGTCTCGTGAGATTCCATGCAATCATCTTCTGGAAAAGAGATTGTTGAAAGCAATACAAGCAACATATTTAGCTCTGATAGAGTAGCCGTGTTTGGCAGCTGAGAATTACTCAATTTCTCATTCTTTTCTTCTTTTCCTTCACTTTCCTGCATCCCATCAAATTCATATTCTCTTTTTTCCTCTGATTCTGCCATTTTTTTTTTTTTTTTTGCCTACAAGAATCTGTAAAATGAATCAAAACCAGATTCTAACTCGTAATTTTCTATCCGAATTCATTAAACCTCTTCTTTTCTGTCCGAGATTAGAAAAGAAAAGAGAAAATCAAACAAGAAAGAGTGCTAGAAAATTCACCTGGAGCAAGGACGCTTGATCGAAACAGGCAGCCAATTTTTGAAACTGAAAAAATTAAAAATTTTATTTTCAACTGTGTTTCTTTTTCTTTTTCTTCCTTTTGAAAATATAAGGATAATTCTTAACTCAAATCTTGTCTTAGTTGTGTTGGCAAATCAACACAACTAAGGTTTAATTTATCACAGAGATAAGTTAGTGCAAACAAATGTAAGGTGTAATTATATATTAGTCTAAGTTGCTAAAATATGAAAGAGAAAAGAGTAAAAAGATTTCAACGGTGAATCACTCATTGTTTGTTTGTTAAATTGAGGCTTGGCGTCACTTTAGTGTCATTGTTTCTTTTTCTTCACTCTATGGCTATATCCGAGACACCCTTTTTGGTTAGGCTCATCTTGAGGTGTGCCTTGCAAAAAAAAAAAATTTGTATCTTTCTAATTTGATGATTGATATTTTATATTTATATATATATATATTTAATTATATGAGAGTTTTAAATTTTATATTTTTTATTTTGATAGATTAAATATTTAAGAGTACAATATGATATTTCACTCTAATATCATGATACGTCACATATATATTTTAAAAATTATAATGGTACTTATCTATTCCCTAATTTCTAATATCAGTCATGATATGTCATTATAAAATTTTATATTTGAATTTAAGATATTGAAGAAGAAAAAATTTTACACCACTACAATATTAATACTAATTTATAATTATTATTGAGATATTTATATTTATTTTAGTATTTTAGGTGTTTAAGCATTTTTGAATAATAATTATTAATAGTTAATATGTTTATATAGACATCATACCTTAAAAAAATTTATGTGAAAATTAAGTCAAACTTTAAACATAATATATTAGATTAAAATAAATAATTTTTTAGGTAAGTACAACTTGTTTTAAATAAAAGCTAACTATCTAAGGACCATTTTCACCGTATGGCAAGCGTAACCTAAAGAGTCAAATCTTATCAACCACCCAACTAGAAGTTGAAGTGTTGACCAAAGCTTAACTATACTGCATTGAAAATTAAAGTCTCAACCAAACGACTTTATGGCAGCTTTGCTTTCAATTCATCAACTTATATCAGATGCAATCCTCTTGTTCATCTCTTTCTTTGTGCACTATCAAAAGTATTGCTTTTGTTAGTGATATAATGATATTTAATTTTGTATTTTAGATTTTTTTAATGTTATATATTATATGATTTGTGATTTTTTTATAAAAAAATAATTTAAGTTAGTTATAAGAAACACAAATATTTTTGTATCGAATTAATAATAAATAAGAAAGTATCAAAATTTTAAATTTAAAATACTACTCACTTTAGTTATTATAAATATATATATTAAATAATTTAATAATGGACATTAGACAGGAGTGCAAAAGAAGTTTGAGAAATCACATCAGAAGTCCGGATATTTGTACATTCAAAGGTACTTATCATAGTAAATGCGAGAATAGGATTGTGGCCATGAGTTAAGCCACGCCATATCTGGATTATAATACAAAAGTTGAAATTTAATATATATATATATATAATTTTATATTTTTTTATTAATTTTGCTACATAAAAAGTTATAATTCCGGTGATTAAGATAATATTAAAATATACGCTTTTTATTTTTTTTATATAAAAAGCAATATATATTTATTTTTACAAAATTATAAACTTATGCATCAACATAATGTTTTAGAATAAGTGGAGAAAAATAACTCTATATATTTAAACGACTAGTCTAGTTGCGGTCTGACAGCCATGAAGAAAGGAAATATCGTGGCTACAATTTTTGCCTCAGACATGGACACGGCTCTGAACAAACCGAAGAATATTCTAAAAAGACAATTCAAGCTCATTTAATTTCGTCCTTAAATATCTAAGGAACCCAATTTTTTCTTTTCAAGGAAATTATATTCTGAATTTAAGCTTTAACTTGTTTCATGGCATTCATTGTCAATTTGTCAGTTTTTGGGCAGAAGATATTTTCCCTTCAAAGTCTACTAAGCTGTTCAGCCGGCTTTTGTCTCCATAATTTTCTCTGATCTATAATTTGAGCTGCCATTGTTGCTCTCTTTCTCTCTCTCTTTCCTTTGGGATAAATTTTTCTTTGGTATTTCTCTGAATTCATATAATTTTTGGTTTAATGTGGTGACCATTTTATTTTCTTATTTTATGTCTTTGTAATGTATGAGTTTAAATTTCTTTTAGGGTATTACATTTGGATGATCTGTTGTTGCTTCTCTGTGTGTAACCTATACATGCATATTTATGAGCAACTTAGAATCTTAGATCATTGTTTTATCCACTTTGATTTCCTTTTGCATATAAACCTTTCAGGTTGGGCAAAGTGGTGTGATTTCTTTTGTTGTGAAGTTCAGATTTTGTCATGCATCATGTCAAATTTGTTTGATATTATAAAGTGATTATCTTTGATGTATTCATATATTTTTCAACGTTGTAAGTTCGATTTCAATCCTCATTTATAGATTTCCATTTATGGGTCTGGGTTTTAATGATGTTGTGATCTAATTCAGTTGGAGTTCATTTTGTCAATATGTTTTCTAGATTACATGAGTTGAGAAAGGTTTAAATATTTCTCTCTCTATAAATGAAGGGCATAAATTTTTCATTTTGGTCATTCATTGATAAATCTACATTAAGCTTCCTTTCTATTGAAGGATCTACTGATATTCATAGTAATTGTGAAATTGTTGATCTCAGTTTCTTGTAGTTTTAGTTTCTTTGCCATTTCTACTGCAATTTTTTTAAGATTCATTGAAGAAGTTGCTTTTGAATTGCATGGACTGACTACAGGAGGACATGGCGACCAAAGCCGGGACAGGGGCTGAGGAACAACATAAAAGGAAAGCTAATGATTGTAATCTGAAGCTGAGGGGACAGCAAGATATGTCAAATTCACCTAAAATTTGCATGTCAGTAAGGAAGGACTGGTCGGAGAGCTTGCCAAATGACAATGCAGTCAGTAATGAGGATAAGGATTTTGGCCGATGTTTTACTTCCTTAGCTGGATCTGGACCGCCTAGTACTAGTTATTGTTCAATGGTAGATGCTGAACCCGTGGTTGATGAAATGACTGTGAGAAATCACAAGAACCCAAATTTACCTTTAGTTAAGTACCCTCATAGTTCCAGACAGTCTCCAAGGAATCAAATAGGTGATGAATCTAGATACAAGAGCTTGAGTAGAGAAAAGGTTTCATGGGACGGAGAACAAATAACATGTAGAGTAAGCAAGGAAGTTAAGGGAATTGGTTATGATTTTTGGAGCTTGAAAGTAAACTATGACCCAGAGAAAGTCTCTGCAAATGTAGGTAATGGGAACACATTGATAACCTCGAGCAATGCACTTCTTATTGGCAGTATAATGCAAAAGAATTTATCCCCATATGATTATTCGCAATTGGCTGTTAAGCAAACACTGAAAGGCAAGGGAGTTATCTGCAAAGATGTAGACACTCATCTTGGGCTCAGGGGAGGACTGATGAGCCGGGAGGATGAAATGCCCTCTTTTGTGACTAAGTTTCATTCTGATAAACTGTTGAGATCAAATGCTGATGATAATAAGCCTTCCATTGAAATTGTCAATTCTAGCACAGAATCTTTTGATGGTGGGATCAACTTAAGAGAGTGGCTGAAGTCTTCAAGTAATCAAATAAGTAAATCCAGAAGCCTATACATATTTAAGCAGGTCCTGGAATTTGTTGATACTGCACACTCTCAAGGAATAGTCTTGGAAGACTTACGGCTATCCAGTTTTGCATTATTGGCTTCAAATAAAGTTAGATACATTGGTTCATCAGGCCAAGGGAAGTTAGATAATGTCATGCCATGCAATGTGACTAAGAAAAGGCCTATGGAAATGGATATGTGTGGTTGCTATAACTTGAGTACGAAACAGCAAAAACTCTGCAAGGAGGCAAGTCCCCCTGGCCTACAGCATCACTTCACCTGTACTCATCCCTGCAGTACTAAAGCAGTGAATCAAATGAAGTCTTGCACAACTTTGCCCGTAGAGGCAAGGAGTACTGAAAGTGTGTGTCAAAGTTTCAGCCGCCATCATAATTTGACTGAAGAAAGGCAGTTCATGACTGTAACTGTTGAGTTAGAAGACAAGTGGTATTCTAGTCCGGAAGAGCTCAATGATGGACATTGCACATTTTCATCTAACATTTATAGCCTCGGAGTTCTTCTTTTTGAGGTAAAGAAATATTTTGGTGTCACTGCATGCCACTTTTTATAAACTTTAGCTTGTAGTATTGCCTCCTAGTAGCGAACTTCTCTTGTTCAATTTGATTTATATTAGTCATACAGCTTTTACGCAGCTCATTTACTTTTTCCTATATGTTAATTGAGATGATATCTTTAAACTCATACTGAATGGCATTGCCTATATGATATCCACATACTTTATACTTGCATTATAGGAGCTATCTATGATCTCTTTCAGTAACCTTTTAAATTTAACTGGATTCTCTCAGTTGATGTGCAATATTGAGTCATGGGAGGCACATTCCACAGCAATGTTGGATTTACATAATCGGATCTTACCACCAAGATTTCTATCAGAAAACCCAAAGGAAGCTGGATTCTGTCTTTGGCTTCTGCATCCTGAACCATCATCTCGTCCCAGTACTAGGTAATTAGTATGCTGAAGTTCTTATTGCTTGACAACGATGTGATATTGATGGATATTTAGGATACGAAAATGGAATATATGTGCCTTCCATTTGAATTCAAAGTGCTTCACACACGAGAGAGAGCAGTTAATGGGAGAAGAGAGATAAAGGAGTTTTTTTTTTTTTTTTTCCTTTTAAATGATTCGTGTCTCTTCCAGTAAAGTTCCCAAGTATTCACTATTGTGTAAATGTGACTAATTAGGAACCAGATAGCAGCTCAATTCATTTTTCTACTAGGGGCAGATGTGTTTGTTTCTCTGGATTGAGGACATGCTACTCAGGTAGTAAAGCATTCATTGGCAGGATTTCTTTATTTTCTGGACGTCATGGCAACACCTCGTAATTATTTCTTAGTACTTGTGATAAAAGATGGTTATTTAGAAAATGCAGCAGCATCTCTTTTTTCTTAATGTGTGAAATTCATATGCTTGATAATTTTTTTATACTGATGTCTCATTTTTCCTTTGTCTTTCATAATTTTACAATTCCCCATTTTGTGCATTTCAGGATGATTTTACAGTCTGAATTTATATGTGAATTAGAGGAACTGAAATCTGAAGATGATGTTTCGGTATGTGAATATGATGAAACTGAAACAGAGGGATTACTATATTTCTTGAAGTCTCTGAGAGGAGAGAAGCAAAAACAGACTTCCAAATTAGCTGAAGAGCTCAGATGCTTGGATGAAGATATCAAGGAGGTTGAAAGAAGGTATTCATTTGGGACAAATTCAAGATTTTCTTATGCACAAAAGGATGTTCCTGAGTTGAGAGGATACAATTTTCATTTTCAAGACCCTTTCAGTTCAGATATTCATGGATCAATTCCAGGGTCATGTGTTAATGAAGAAAGATTGATGAGAAATATCAGTCAATTAGAGGATGCTTACTTCTCCATGCGATCACAAATCTTGCAGACAGAAAGTGAAGTTGTTGCACGATATGATAAAGAAGTGCTAAAAAGTAGAGGGAGATTGTCTCACTTACAGAATGATACTGAGGAGCCAAGAAGAGTTCAGAGATCTGGCGATTGTCTTGGATCATTCTTTGAAGGTTTATGCAAGTTTGCTCGTTACAGCAAGTTCGAAGAGCGTGCTACACTACGAAATAAAGATCTCCTTAATTCTGCCAATGTAATATGTGCTTTGAGTTTTGACCGCAATGAGGACTACATTGCAGCAGCTGGAGTTTCAAAGAAAATTAAGATTTTTGACTTGAGTTCTATTTTTAGTGATTCTATTGACATTCACTACCCCATAGTTGAGATGTCAAACCAATCTAAGCTTAGTTGTGTATGCTGGAACAGCTACATCAAAAATCACCTGGCATCTACAGACTACAATGGCGTGGTTCAGGTGTGTATTCCTTCTGCATCAGAACTAATGGTTTGTTTGGGAGAAGATAAATGAAGGGGAAGAGAAGTGAAGGAAATGGAGGGACTATCTTCCTAAAAATAGATTAAAAATGGGAAGATAAATTTCCATTTCCTTTCCTTTCCCTCCCTTTATCCTTACCCAACTTCCAAACAAGCCATAAAAGATGAGGACCATTTTTTGACCCTTTTTCATAGCTTAGCTTTTGGGTTGAGTGGTTCTATATTTCACAGAAGTCCTAGTAAAATGAGGGTGATACGGCTTTTAATAGTTAGGTCCCAGGAAGTTACACATATTGATGAATTTGCATTTTAAATTAGAAGGATCTAATTCAAACCCGAAACAAGGGAAATGGATTCCATTTCAAAAGAATCTGAACATAATTCCTCTTCTCAGCCTCATCATAATTCTGTAAAAAGCTGCATGTACCTAAGACTGATATTCTGAGGACAAGAACTCTACTCTGGTCTACCACTGGGAGCTGAAGGCGAATTTTAAGTAATCCTTTGACACAATCAAGTTATTCTTAATCTTTTTACTATATGCGGGCTTTCTTATGTCAAGCAATATGGGAAACATTCCAATATTGTTGCAAAGTCAAGAATTATGTGTTTACTGCATTTTAAAGGGACAATATACATTTTGATCTCATTTGAAAGGTTGTTTAAAGGCTTAAACCTACTAGGGATAGCATCTCCTAAAGAATTCATTAAAAATAATAAGCTATGCTGGCTTCATCTTCAAGTACCTGATGACAGAGTTTTTAAGAGGGAGAAAGGAAAAAATGTCATAACTTGTTGTCATTGCTAAACTCTTGTAGGCTACATAGCATCAATGATAAATTGGGAGTTTAAATTAGAAAATCCAAACACAAGTGCTCAACAACCTCAACTCTGAAGACATTTTGCCATTCTTTGGCTGCTTTTCACCCCAAAACTATTCTCAAATCTCATCTTTGTGAATGCTCTTTTCTGTTTTTCCTTTTAACCTGAGATTTTACTCTTAAACAAGTATATTTCCCTCATTAATTTGGTTTTGTTAAGATACTTCTTCTCTGTCTTGCTGTACCATCAATTCATTGTTTACATCTGAGTAATAAACTTGTAATTATTTTTTACCAATGAAACTATCATTGCTTTTGCCATTGATTATATCTTTGATTTCACCTTGACGAATTATATGCCATGAATGGATGAATGCAGATGTGGGATGCAAGCACTGGTCAGCCATTCTCTCAATACTCAGAGCACAAAAAGAGAGCATGGTCTGTTGACTTCTCTGAGTATGACCCAAAAATGTTTGCTAGTGGAAGTGATGACTGCTCTGTAAAGCTGTGGAACATCAATGAGGCAAGTTTTTTGTTATGCATTTCGAATTTGATAATCAGATCAGACATCATAATACAATATAGTGGTACTAATGTTCTGTATTCTTAATCCCCCTCATCTGATGAAATAATAAAAAGGGTAAGAAAAAAAAGGTAAACGAGATTTGTCAGTTTATGGGACCCACAAGCATTGAAAATCTCACTTCACTCTTCAAGAAATTGAAGATCACAAAAGTAATAAATGACCTCCTTTTGTTAGATGAGAGTGAGGACTCAGGATAGGAAAGACATGAATTTTACTTCACATTATAAAGAATTGTCTCAAATGCAATTGTTTCTGCAGAAAAATTCTCTTGGCACCATCTGGAACCCAGCCAATATATGTTGTGTTCAGTTCTCATCTTTCTCAGCACATCTTTTAGTTTTTGGATCAGCTGACTATAAGATCTATGGTTATGATCTACGACACACGAGAATCCCTTGGTGCACATTAGCTGGCCATGGGAAAGCCGTCAGCTATGTAAAATTTGTAGATTCTGAAACCCTTGTCTCTGCTTCCACTGATAACTCTTTGAAGCTCTGGGACCTGAAGAAAAGCAGCTCTTCTGGCTTGTCATCTGGTGCTTGTGATTTAACTTTCAAAGGTCATACTAATGAAAAGGTTGGCTACTCTACATAAATTTCCTTGCCTTTTCTTTCCTCTTTGGTTTCTGTGCTTTGTTTGTTCTAATTGATTATTTTCCCATTGTTCAGAATTTTGTCGGTTTATCTGTTCTGGATGGATACATTGCATGCGGTTCAGAAACTAATGAGGTATAGTTACCAATCTTAGCATAACCTTAATTTATTAATTGGTACTTTAGTCTTAGTCCCTGGAATTCTGATTGTTTTGTGGTCTCTATTACATTGTTCAATGGTCTCTGAGGATCCTGATCTTAGAATGAATTGACATATAGACTACTTTGGATCAACATCATTACTACTTTCATGATGACATTGTTTTGATTGTCTAAATCATTAATGGTCTTCTTGGTCATTTTTCTGCTAAATCTAATATCCATTCTAACAATGACATGCTTTATTAACTGATTCTTAATGCAAATCCTTTGGAATTGCAGCTTAAAATTTTATATTGAGTAATTCTTTAGAGTTTAACACATTACACCAAGACCTAATGGATGAGGGATAGATAGTTGCATCTGTTCTTGGACACCAAATTTATCATTTATATAGAAGTTGCTCTGAGTTCATAGATCGTAGAAATTTGTACATTTCACAGCATGTAGATAACATCTCTTCGTGACAAGGCATGTTAAAAGCTGCCTTTGATATAGATCTTTCTGAATTTTGATAATAGATATGAAAGCTTCCTCCTATTATAATTGCTTGTCATCAAATGCAAGATAAATAGATTCAAATGCTAATACATATTTCTGCCTGCCAGGTATACTCCTATCACAGATCTTTGCCAGTGCCTATCACTTCTCACAAATTTGGATCCATCGATCCCATTTCTGGACACGAGAATAATGATAGCAATGGACAATTTGTTTCAAGTGTATGCTGGAGAAAGAAGTCTAAGATGCTTGTTGCTGCAAACTCAATTGGAATTGTTAAACTACTGCAGATGGTCTGACAACATGATAGAGAAAACAGAAAGTTAATTAACACTAACTTGGACAGCAGTTCTTCTCGTTGAACAATAATTTTAGTTCTAGTACTCCCTTCCTTATCTGACTTGAAAACTGGAATCATTGCTTTATTCAGGCTAAACTGGTTCATGATTTAAGGAAAAAACTACTTACACAGTCAAGATAGCTTACAATGGCCTCGCACAGAGAATTGGATGGACTCTTTATAGAGTCTACCTCTTCTCATAAAGTGAAGCTGTTGTGAGGTAGCACTGCTTGTGAATTGGCATTGGTTCAGAGGCATGCATATATATAACTCTACTTTTCCGAGGTAAGGAGCAAAAAGTCATCGGAAGTGACTATAAAGGATTTTCCTTTGGATTTTCCGATCTACAGTTGGTGCTGTAGCTGAAAACTTGATCATAACAGCACAGTGGCCAAAGTGCAATTGTACCAAAGCTTTTTTCTTCAAGAACTAGCCAAGGGATCTATCTCTGAGCTCCAATACAGCTTGTAGAGTTTGTTTATCTCATTTATTGCTTTTCAATAAATAATTACATTTAACTAAAATATAAATAATCTTTATTCAAGATTTAAAAAAGATTTATATATTCAATTTTTTACTTTTCAAATTTTTATTTAAAAGTAAGTTATCATTTTATCTTTAAATATTTTATATTATTAAATTTATATAAATTGTGAAATTATTTAATAATTTATTTTACTTAAAAGAAATTAAATAATAAATATTTAAGTAGATTATCTAATAAAAAAATAATGATAATGATAATTATAGTATAATATTTAAAAATAATTATATGATATTATATATTTTTATATCCATATATTACATATAAAATAGAATATATAATATTTTTAATTATTTTTAAATAAGTTGTTTACGAATTAAATGAATTTAATTTTATATTTAAGCTCATTTATTTATTAATTGAATTGAGCTTTATGTGAATAAAATTTCATTTACAGCTCTAATCCTTTCAAGGAGTTCTCTCTTTTTCATTTTAGTTTCTCAGTTCTGCTAGGAATTCTCTGTGCCAAAAGTGTTGAATTCTTAAAATATTCACTTGCTATAAAGTCCAAAGTAATGATATCAACTTTACCTCAGTTCATTCTCTTTATTTGGATTTGTTCATTCAGCAAGTATTAGTAAGAAATGGGAAAAAATTCCTTCATGCAATGTTAACCAGAGAATGGTGGGCAATGAAATCTGGAAACAATAAGTCATGCTTCCAAATTTACTGCAATCTGGTGGAACTTCAACAATTTAAAGGATTCAAAAAAAGCTTGCTTGTTAACGAAGAAAGCTAAAAATGGCCATTTGTTAATCGGCCAAAGCCCAAACAAAAAAATAACTACGAAACAACTACAGCAACAGTCCTAGGGACTCTCAGAACATCAACCAGCAACAAGATAAACATCTGAGTAGGAGGAAAAGCGAAAATATGAGTTCCTGGGGGAAGAGAAGGGCTGTAATTAGCTAAAGAGTAAGCACACGAGTCCCCTGAAGTACTTGGCCTTACCAAGGCGTCCATTAAAGATTTAGAATCACACTCCAGTTGAATCCTCCTATAATCCAAATCCTACCTAGCCTGCAGACAACAAATGACTCCCCAGCATTCAACCAGAGCAAGAACCTAGAAGCTTGGCATAACCACACATCCAACTACCATTATTATCTCTGTTCAAACCACCATATTCATCACAACCTGGATTAGATTTAAAAAGCTCGTCAGAATTAATTTTAACCCAACCAACAGGAGGTTGGGACCAGGCAACATCCACAGAACCAACAGTTTTCTGGCTAACCTCGAGAACCAATCAAGCTATCAGCTACTACTTCAATATAGGCTAGAATCACTCGCACAGGTCCGGCCAAGTATAATCATCAGAATGCACAACTTTATTCCTCCAAAACCAAAAAACCATGGCCCAAACAGAAGGCCAAGGCAAGGAAACAACATTACAGTGGGTCCCTTTAAAATTAAAATCAACCATTCATGAAAATCATAGGCACTAAAATCAGCCATAAGCTGATACAAAACAAGAGCTCGCCATATCAATTTGGCACGACAACAATCACAAAGCACATGCAAAATAGACTCTTCTTGATCATTGCAAAAGCAACAGAATCTAGAACCTCGGCCTCGTTTAGAAACAATAGCATTAGTGAGGAGCTTACCATGACAGACTTGCCACAAAAACATCTGAACTGTGGAACCTGAAGAAGCCAAATTTTTTTCCAACAGTCTTTAGGTTTTGTTCCAAGTATGCTGTGTTAACATAGAATAAACACTTTTCACACTGAATGTACTTGCATGACCATCCGTCCAAACCATATGGTCTTGCCCAGAATTGACTTTTGGAGGATAAATAGACTCTATCAAAAATATCATATGGCGAGGTATAATTTCGGTTGAAAAGTTCTAGTCCCAATCCTAATCATTCACAACAAAATCATTAACCGAGCATGCAGTTGATCATCAACTACCTATATTAAAGCAAAGTGAATGAGCGAACCTATGCCCAACCAGTCATCCAACCAAAATCGGACTATATGGCCATCTCTGATACGCCAAACCATATTATGAGTAATATCATTCCAAACAGAAGATAAATCTTCCAAAAAGTAGAATCCCCATCGGAGCTCACAACCTCCATCGGCTAGGCTTCATGGGATCCATATTTACCTCTTTGCGACCTCCACCCAAAGACCCTCCACCAGTGCAAATTTTATGACAAAGCTTTATCAAGCAAGCTGCATTCAGTAGATCTAGATGACGAAAACCCAAACCCCCGGAACTCTTGGGTTGACAGATAGTATTCCAATTCAGCAACGAAATTTTTTAAGTGAATCATCATGGCCCCAAATAAAGTTCCTTTGAAGCCGTTCAATAGCCTGGTAAACACCTTTGGGGAGCATCTCCACTTGCATATTATAGATGGGAAAGGCTGATATCGTCGAGTTCGCTAAAATGACTCCACCAGCCATAGATAAGTATTTAGCCTGCCATCCAGATAGATAGCTACGAACCATCTCAACAAGACCTGTATACTGGCTTATGCTGCCCAAATTAAGTGTAGGAGATAGACCACAAGCATTAGAGATATCGGAGACTCACTGCTGATTGACATTTCAAGAAAAGAGAATTTTAGATTTGGCCTTATTAACTCACTGAACCGAAGCTTGGCAGAAATAATCCAAGCATCGAGTGATACAATTAATTTGATCTATAGAAGCTTCTGCAAACAAAAGCAAGCGATCCATACACAGAATAAACAAAAATGGTGAAATGGGATTGCCTTAACTAATGCCTCAGGCAGGCTTAAAATCAACAGATTTAGAACCATTCCAAAGAACATTCATCGCAGAAGATGAAATGCATTCCATAATGATTCCATGCAAGTCGTCAGGAAAATTAATTTCTTTAAGCACAACATCTAAAGTCCCATCTAAGCTTAACATAGGCTTTTTTCTAAATCAATCTTTATGGCCATGTAACCCCTTTTTTCCTTTCTTCCTTTAGAATGGATTGTTTCACTCACAACAATAATATTATTTTGTATGCATCTACTAGGCACAGAGCTGGCCGAACAAGGAGAGATAAGGGATGATTATAACTTTCGTCTATTGACAATAACTTTTATGATGCATTTATCATTCACATTACATAGAGACATGGGGCAAAACTGGTTAATAAACTCCAGGTGGTCTTGCTTTAGAATCAAAAAGATTAGAGTTTGATTCTCATGATGAATACCAGTCTTACCATCAAACACATTCTGAAGAAAGAAAATAAGAGACTTACCAAACTCTTCCCAATTAGCCTGATAAAATAGAGCTGGAATGCCATCAGTACCGGGAGCTTTAGTAGCTCCCATATCAAATATAGCATGCCTGACTTCATTAAATCCTTGATAGAAACAACAAGAAAGCTAATGGTAGAAAAAAGAGGAATGGAGATACCATCGTCATTAGTGAACAAGTTATTGAAGCAATCAATTGCCATATTAATTAGTGCTTCCTTGTCTTCTGCCCAGTTACCATCGTGGTCTCTTAAAGTAGACACCCTATTGAATCTCCTTCTATTAATGGTTTTCGTATGATAGAATTGCGTGCTTTGGTCCCCATCTTTAATCCATATAGTTTTAGGGCTCGTTTGGTGGTCAGGATAGGATAAGGGTGGATAGGATAAGAAGGTTGGATAAGAGTAGGATAAGATATGGGCTTGATAAGCTCATATGCTATCCAGTGTTTGATGTACATCAGATAACCTATAAGATAGGATTATGCTATGCTATCCT
>JANHAO010014951.1:0-15053 GCA_026873985.1 Saraca asoca
AAGTGGAATATTTAGTAGGTCACAAATGATAACTCATAGGTTAATATAAATGGACCTAAGTTAACAAATCATGACTTAAAGGATAAAAGCTGTTATAGGTGAAAATTGGTCTCGCCTAAGCAGGCTGAAAGTTCGGCAGAAATTAAGTCTGAAGGACGTTCAGCTCACTAAGGACAAGTGCGCAAGGTCTCGGCTCGTGAGTTTAGTGAATTGTCCTAACTTGTCGAGTCCCAGCTCACCAAGTCACAGCTCGCACAAAGATCGATCTTGCCCCTCTAGCCCCAAGCTCGTCCTTGCTGTTGGAGGAGTAATGGCCTCCCACCAGGGATCTTGGTTCGCGAAGGCCAAGCATCCCCTGAGGTCAAAAGCTCCACGAGAAGGAGTTCCGAACAGGCCTGCGTCAAGTCTGCATTCTAGCCAACCAGAGGGGCCCATCCCGTAGAAAGTAACTTGCAGAAATTAGATCGCAGGAGATTATACTGTCTTGTATATTTAACACTTGATGTAATAGAATTACAACTTGTAATTGTTACATGTAACCTCCCTTCCTCTATAAAAAGGAGGGGGAAAACTCTTGTAAATGGGGATGAAGCAAGATTAGCTGGCACTCTGTAAAAGTTTTTAAAAGATTAATAAAAAGCTATCATAGACGTAGGGTCCAATGCTACTTGGATTTAGTCGAACCATGTTAAAACATTGTACTTCATTGTTTCTCTTCCTCTCTATCTTCTTTGTCTTCTTTCCTTCTTCACATTTCACAAACCAGAAAGCAGCTTGGGGTTCAAAAATCATAATCGTTGGCTGAAATTCGGTAAAACCAGATTTCATCGTCAATAAAAGCTAAGTTGAATGCTTAGTAGGTTGCATTGATGTCCCTCAGCTAGCATGAGTTTGAGTGCCCAGGTAGGTCGCATGAAAGCTACACCTCAACTAGCACGAGTTTGAGGGCCCAGGTAGGTTGCATGAAAGTTGCGCTTCAACTACCACGAGTTTGAATGCCCATGTAGGTTGTATGAAAGTTGCGCCTCAGTTAGCATGCTATGATAATGTATATTCGTCAGGTTGGCCATGATAATGTAGATTCGTCAAGCAAGATAATGTACATTCATTAGGTTGACTATGACAATGTATATTCGCCAAGTCGAATACATGGTAGGTCACGCCTCAGCTTGCAAATTATGACTTGACTTGGGTTAGAACTAAGATGAATGCTTGATAAGCCACAAATGATGATTCTTAGGCTGAGTTGAATGGGCTTCAACTAGCAATCTATAGCTCTTTCATTCCAAAAAATAGCTCACTTCCTATATAATACTTTGTTGAAAATTTATTTAGAAATTAATAAGCATGGAGATAAAGACCAAAAGTTTTAAGAAGAAACTTAGGTGTTCTTATTAATTTTTGAATAATTTTACAAGATTAAAAGGGCGAACTAAAATTCATTAATAATACGAGTGCAAATGTTATGCATTCCTAGCTCGTGGAAATTTAACTCCATCCATATTTGCCAAGTGATAAACTTTGTTGCTTAAGTCTTTCTTGATCATGTATGGGCCTTCCCAGTTTAGACCTAGCATTCCATCACTAGCCTTACGAGCTCTAGGAAGGATAAGGCACAGTATGAGATCACCAATTTTGTAATTCCGAACTCGGACCCTTCTGTTGTAATACCTTGCGACTCTTTGCTGATAAGTTATAATTCTATGGCATCCTGTTTCATTGTGGGCTAATAAAATCCTTGTCAGAGCTTATAACCATCTATGCATCCTAGGAGGGGAGTTGTAAATTCCCTTTTATACACATGTTATCACAGATACAATACCTTGCTACCCAAGCTCGTAGGCAATATGCTTCTACCTTGTCTTGAGGTAGCTTACCATCTCGCAAATAATCTAAAATTGGACCTATCCATGAGTTTTGTGCCACGACCATTGCCATCACAACATCTTTCTACTTCATGCTTGGTGAAAAGAGGAACTCTATTAGGATTGTCCCCAAAAAGTCTGCTTCCTTGGTTGTGGCCAAGCGAGCTAATGCATCTACATATGTGTTCTGAGCTTGCGGGATCTGATTGACCTCATATTATTGGAAGGAGCCAAGCAATTCCTGAACCTTTTGTAGGTAGATGGCCGTCTTTGATCCCCTTATTTGGTATTTACCTCGTATGTGACAAACTATAAACTAGGAGTCACTAAATATCTTCAAGTTTTCAACTCACACTTCTTTTGCCAAATGAAGCCCTACCAACAATGCTTCAGATTTTGCTTTATTATTTGTGGCCTAAAAATTGAATCTCAGTGCGTAGAGAATTTTGTGCTTCTCTGAGTTGATAAGAAGTACTCCTACCTCAGCTTTCTGTTTGCTCGAAGACCCATCAATAGACAATTCCCAGTATGGCTCCTTTGGGCCCTTTATTTCTTCTTCTATGGGGCCTGTGAATTCTATAATAAATTTGCCAAGGCTTATCATTTTATTGCTGGTCTTGGCTTATTCAATGTCAAACTAGGCTAGCTTGACTTCCCACTTGAGTAAACGACCTGAGGCATTCATCTTTTGTAAAATCTGCCTTAGTGGGTATTGTGTGAGTACATCGATGCTATGTGATTGAAAATAAGGTCTCAGCTTCCTTGATGTGATCATGAGGAAGTAAATAAGCTTCTCCATTAGTGAGTACCTCGTATCAACATCTAGCAATCTTTAAATCACATAGTATACCAAAAATTATGTTCAACCTTCTTCTTGTATAAGGGCTACACTGAGGGCATGTTAAGATACCCCCAAGTAAATAATGAGTTTTTTGCCATCCTTTAGGTTGGACAAGAATGGAGCTTAGCTCATGCATTCCTTTAGTTACTGGAAAGTGACCTCACATTGCTTGGTCCATTCAAAGCATTTTACCTTTTTCAGTGCATCAAAGAAGGGGACACACTTGTCTATTGCTTTCGAGATGGATCTATTGAGTGTTGCAACCTGGCCATTAGGACTCTACATGTCCTTGATTTCGGTTGGGGATCTCATGTCAACAAGTGCTTTGATTTTTCAGGATTTGCCTCAATTCCCTTATTATTAACCATAAATTTGAGGAATTTTCCTAAAGCTACCCTAAATGCACACTTGTGTGGATTCAGCTTCAGCTGGTATCTTCTCAAAATTTTAAACATTTCCCCCAAATCATGTACATGGTAGGTGACTTGCTTAGACTTTATCAACATATTATCTATATATACCTCTATTGTTTTTCTAATCTATTCCTTGAGCATCATGTTTACTAACTGCTAGTAGGTTGCTCCTTCATTCTTCAATTCAAAGGGCATCACCTTATAACAATATAGCTCATGGTCAGTGATGAAAAAGGTGTGTTCTTCATCTTGTAGGTGCATGGGGATCTGATTGTATTCTAAGTAGACATCCATGAAGCTAAGAAGTTGATTACCAATAATTGCATCTATAAGCTGATCAATCCTTGAAAGGGGAAAACTGTCCTTTGGAGATACTTTATTTAGGTCCATAAAATCAATGCAAGTTCTCTACTTCTCATTCTTCTTTTTCATGAGAATAGGGTTAGCCGCTCAAGTTAGGTAGTGGGCTTATTGGATAAACTTATTGACTAAAAGCTTCTCCACCTCTTCTTTAAAAGTGACATAACGCTCAGTAGTCATGGGTCTCCTTTTCTGGTGCACTGGCTTGTGACGAGGGTCAATATTAAGCTTATGTGACATGACTTTGAGGTCAATCCCTACCATGTCTTCATGGTTCCAGGCAAAGACGTGTAGGTTCACCTTAAGGAATTCAACTAACTGGGTCTTCACATCTAGAGGCAAATTTTCCCCGTTTGAGGCATCTTTTAGCATCTGCCTTATTGACTTGTATGTCTTTGAGCTCCTTGACTGGACTAGTTGCTTTATCAGCATCCACTTCACAGGGTAGAGGTCTTGGCTGACCCCTATTATGCTTCCAACTTGTTATTTTTTGCCAGAAACCACATTAACCTTTTTTCCTTTCACTCCCAACTTAATTGCATTCTCGTGGCAGCATCTAGTTATGTGCTGCTAACATGGCATGCATCTAACTCCATTGGGGGTCGGGAATTTGATGGTGAGTGTCCTGTTGATGTGACCATGTCCAGGTCATTCATTGCAGGTCGCCCCAGCACCACATTATATGCTGAGGATAATATATAATTAGAAAGTCTGTCAAGACATTGGCTTGGCAATCTGAATCTCTAAGAGTAAAGGGAAGCTTGATCTGCCCCACTTGTAATATCGCATCTCCTGTGAAACCATAAAGGGGCTCTAAGGAAGGTTTTATCTGGTTTGCACTTAAACTCATCTGGTTGAAACATTCCTTGTACATAACATATATTGAGCTATCGGTATCGATCATTACCCTTCATGCCTCGACATTACCAATCCTAGCTCAGATGACCAGTGTGTCATTAGGGAGAGCATACTCCTTGTGCATTTTCATTTGTTAAAGTGATATTGTCTAAAGTTATCCTTGCTTTCTTAGCAAGTCTCTCAAATTCACCATGACCCGTAAACAGGATGTGGTTTGCCTCCTGCACATTGCATTTATGCGATTTGTTTGAGGTACTTGTAATGTGAAATCCACCGTGGATGGTGAATAGTGTTGTCATTGTGGGTACCTCTTTTTGTTTAGGAGTCTGATGACCTGCTATTGTGTTAGTTATTTAGACTGCTGAAGTTGTTGTCCCACATGTTGCACCACATAATCTCTTAATTAGATCTTCAATTGTATCTTTAAGTGCCCAGCAGTCTGAAGTGTTGTGCCCCAACTTCATTTTGATAAGCACTGAACTTGTCCTTGTTCTTGTGTTTATTGGGGGTCCTTATGGGGTCGGGCTTTCCAAAATCCTCTTTATCTTTTTTTTTGTTGCAAAGATATTGTTCCGAGTATCCAATAAGAGGCTGTAGTGATCATGGTGACCTTGACGCTAAGGTTGCTCACTCCTGGCCTTTTTTGCAGGTTGATTGACAGAGCCACCCCTCTGACTCTCTTTGTTGCTTCCACCATTACTCCTCTTCTTACTTTGGTTGGAACTATTCACCTCGTCCTCCTGATTAGACTTCCTTAGGCCAAAAGTTTCTTCCCACCTAATTTCTTTGGCAACTTGTTTATAGAACTCATCAAAGTCCTTTACTGGAGACTTGTATATGCTTTTATATAGTTTACCTTCCTTGCAAACTCTTGTCGAAATCACTGTCAGGATGCTTTCATTTGAGGGACTTTTTACATTGTTAACCTCGTGCCTGAATCGAGTAATGTAGTCTTTCAATGACTTGTCCATCCATTGAAAGACTGTTGCGAGGTGGCAAGATGATGTGAGTTATCTTTTTAATGCTCTATACTGATTGACGAATCTTTTTTGGCATTCTTCCCAACTGTGAATGCTGTGAGCTGGCAGACTCCTAAGCCATGTTTGAGGTATGTCTCCAAGAGTGGTCGGGAAGAAGCAACACTTGACTATGAAATTAGTTGTCTAAAGATCCATGTGAACATTGAATGTGTCCAAGTGGTCATATGGGTCACTATCCCCATTGTACTGTAGGATTGTAGGGATTTTAAACTTGTGAGGAAGAAGTTCCATTTTAATCTCTCTAGTGAATGGTGCCTCTCCTCATAGTAATCTCGACTATCCTGAATCTGAGGGAGTTCCTCTAATTGCTTTACCCTCTAGAGCAGCTCTTCTACCATCGGGTTTTGTGTCTTAGATCACCGGCTAGAGGATCGCTGGCTCCTTTTGCCTCCTTGTTCATGGAATAGCAATCTGAGGTGTGCCCCCAGCTAGTTTTGTTGGAGCTATCCACTCGGTGTGAACTTTCATGTCACAGATTATCACCATCCTTGCACGCTCGATGGACTTTCGATCTTGTCTGTAAATTGGAAATGCAAGCTGAGTTAGTGCGCTGATGCATTTGTCTGGTTGGCCTTTCCTCCTGAACTCCTTACAACAGCTGTCGGAGCTCTCCTCTGGGTGTAGTGGCTTTAACTTGGTTTTGCATGCCTTAAGCCTATGCCTATGCTACTGCCCTAACCACATCAACCAACTCCTTTACTATGTTCTCTAATGTCTTCTAATGCTGATGCCACGTTTACACTCCATCGATCCCAGGAATAATAACAACAGGCTGGCGATAGGGTGTTGGAGGCAAGTCGATGACAATACTTATGACAGGAATAGTAGAAGTGCCTGCCATATGATGAACTGGTTCCCACTGCTATTCTACGTGGCTTTCTGGTTGGTCAACTGGAGGGTCTGAACTTCTAGCGGTTTTTCCTCTAGCCATTGCAGGTGAACAGAAAATCTACTTGAAAATTAACCATAATGCAGTTTAGGCCCTCCTTTTAACGCCAAAATCTTGATGTGTGAATTCAATCAACCTAAGTTTTGAATCCTAAATTGCAAATCGATAGTGTAAAAAAGAGAGAGATGAAGAGAGAGAGAGAGGAAGAACAAGGAGATACCAGAAGTTTTTAACGTGGTTTAGCATAATACAATACCTATGTCCATAGTTATAGTTTTTTCTCTGTTTATTTTGGCAGAATTTTTGTATCTATTAGGTATTTGATCTCTATATTTCTACAGAGTTATGGTCTCTATGGGTTTTCACTATTTTTTCAGAGTATCTATTTCTGTTCGGGGATCCTCTCTTGTACAATGATTTTAATCCCTATTTATAATTGCTGGGGTGTACAATGTTAACATTGTTCAAAAAAAGAAAAATAATAAATTAATTACAAGTTGATTCTTGCAAGTTTATGTTCGCAAGTGAATTCATGCAAGTTGGTCCCTCCTCGGGTTTAACCATGTGAGAGAACTTCGATTTGCGGGCTAGATCTCAGTGTGTCTCGATCTGAGAGCTAGACCTAACGACCTGAGGTTGTTGCTAACCTTGACCAGCGATTTGAACTTGCATTTGGCAACCTGATGTTTTGTTTCAACGACCTCAACCCCAGTTGAGTTAAGCCTTTATTAGCTGAGTCTGTTCGTTAGACTTTTATCAGCCCATTTATATAGTCCCAAAAATATCCATGAAAGTACCTAAACATAATCCACAATTTTTAATGGTTCTAATATCATACAAAATTGAAAAAAATTGCAAGTTGTATAAAAAATTTCATACTTGTAATTTTTTTTTTGAGAAAGTTAGAAGATTTTGAAATTCTTTTATGTTACAATTTTAGTTGATAGAATAATAATTTTGTATATTTTGTAAATGAAAAAATTGTATAAAATTATAGAATATTATGAAAATATTGCAAAGAAATATAAAAATACTAGCTTATATCCCGTGTAATGCATGAGTTTGATTAATTTTATTTGATAATAATTTTTAATATGAATTTAGATTATAAATTATAATATATTCAAAAATAGGTAAATCATCATCATATTTTTATCTATTAGATGAATTTATAATTGGTATAATTATATTCATATTAATCATAAAGGAATACTATATTTTTTTTATTTTAATAAAGTTATTATAATAATATTTCCAATTAGCTAAATTTATCATTTGAATTTTTTTCATCTTTCTCAAATTTTTCCAAATATATTAATACTCAGGTGAATTTATTTATAAATTATTTTATTTAAAAATTTAAAATAATTACTCTATACTAGATGATTTAATTATTTAATTAATAAAAATTCATGAATTGTCATAACTTATATAATATTTTCAAAAAAATATATATTTTAGAAATATTTTTATGAAATTTAAGAAATATTTTAAATTAAAATTATGATAAGTATTCAGAAGCAATAAAAATTTCAAAAAAAAAATTATGAAATATCAAATTTAGTATTTGATATTTAAAGATAATGTAAAAATTTAAAGAGTGAAATTTTTTTGGATAAGCATTATCTATCAAACCAAAATTTGAGATTATTAATCATGTATTGATAAGTATTTTTTTATATGTAAATATAATTGTTTACTTATATATAAATTATTTAATATGGATAAAAGATGAAATATTTTAAATTAGAAAAAAATTAAAAAAAATCAAAAATTTTATTTAAAACTTAAATTGAAATGAAAAAAATAAATTAAATTAAAAAATTTCACTCTCATAATAAGTGAAAAATACTGACTACATAATACAATTTAAGTGAAAGTAAGTATCATAATTTTTATAATATTAAATATTACAAGTTTCAGTAAAAACATGAGAAAACAAAGAGTGGGTATGAAAGCAAAATTCGATTTGTTCTGTCCAATACTAATTCAATTTCTAAAAGTGCAAGACATATCGTCTTTGATTTAACTAAACTATGACTATGTTACCTCAATGGAGGCTAGATTTAATAATTATTTTTGTTGGGCAAAGCTATAAATATAATGACTATTGGGCCAAGCTCTGATTTGGTTACGCTAGTGCAGTATTCCATTTCTTAAAACAAAAAATGGGTTTCCCTCTTGTTGATCTTAAATGCAAATATCTTACAAGAGTTGATTAAGTATTATTTATTAATTTTTTATTAAGTCTCATACTGCTACATCATTTTACACTTCTTTAAGCAACTCAAATAACTTTATTTCATAATTGTACAATTCTATTAAGTTTGACCTTGGAGAGGAGGAAAATGAAAGCTTATGATTAAATATTAAAAATCTTTTAACATCTTTCATTATCCATTATTTTATGTTCCTCCAATTTTGGGGTTTTTCTCTAATCTCTTCCATCCAAACTAGAGGTGTACATAGACTGGAAGACTTACTTGGTCTAATAGGCTCAGCCCTAAAAGAATACAGAGTTTGTACTCTCTTTTTAAGGCCTAATTAATATTCAGGCAAGGCTTGGACCATGTTACAATTAACCAAGTTGGCCTAGTCTAAACCAATTATATATATTAATTTTCATTAATAAATATAGTACAAAGGGAAAAATGCACTTCATGTATTGTGGTATAACCCTAGTTCAATTTATCTATCAGTGATTTAAAGTGTCGTAAAGAGATAATCTGTAATTTATGCCATTAATACTTTACTCACTTGTACTAATTTTCCATCCAAATTTAAAGGATTTTATTATATACTAATCACATGCTATTTAATTAGTCATAATTTAATTATAATTATACCCACATCATTCATAATTTTCTCCTGTCTAAATTTGAAATTGAAGAAGTTTTACAAAAAATTAAAAGTAACTTTTTTAGGATTTCAAATTTAGGCAAAAGAGGAAGTTAAAAATGATAGAGTGAAATCATGATCAAATTAGAATTAATTAGTATCACACATATGACATGTGATAAAACCTATTAAATTTAAACGAAAAATTAGTATATATAAATAAAATATTAATAATATAAATTATATATTGTGTCTTTATGACACTTGAAACTGAGGGTGGGTAAATTAAAATTGGAGTCGTAATATAACTAAGTAAAATGTATTTTTTCCTATTACAAAATATAATAACATCTAATTATTTTGGGAGAAAATACTTAATTTGCTATAATTAAAAATTTTATATGTTCAAATATTTATTATCTATTTAAATTTATATTTTTATGCAAAATTTTAATTTTTGTTTAAAATAATAGTATGACTTTCAAGTCAAGACTTGGAACATGTATAATTTTAATTGGATTTGGTCAAAATTTTTAAAATACTTCGTCCAGACTTTTCATACAATTATCTATGAAAAGGTTGGCCCAAAAGTCCAATTTTTGGATGTGAGAGGATGACGAAAAAAAAAAAAAGGGAGGAAATGTTATTATGTCATTATAACCTTTTTTTCCTTTTTTTTTTTAAAGAGTTTTGATTAAAAAGATGGAGATAATGAGTAATAATAATTTATTCTTTAGAATCTTTTCATTACCATGCAAAAATCACATTTTTTGCGATTCTCAAATTTAGAAATTTTTTCTAAACGTCAAAAACAAGAATTTTTTTTAACAATTTATCCTTCTCTTGTTCAATTTGAAATTGAGTTGAAAATTTGAAAAATATTTTCTTCACGTTAGATGGATTTATCATACGCTCTAACAAGAGATGCGGGATCCACATCTAACTTAAATCTAACTCCACGCCTATGATACCATGGAAAATCCAAATTTGACTACTCTAAAATGTTTCAAAAAATAATAACTTACAATTTGATAAATAATAAGTAACTAAATTTAATTTTCAAATTTATAATTATCTACTTCTTTATTTTCTTATTAATAATTATAATAAAATATTTTAAAGAAGTTAAATATAGTGATTCCATATTCAAATTGGATCGGGTCTAGCACAGGGTCAATTTGAAAGTGTTTTCATATGCTTTTATTTTATTATTTTTTAAAAATAATTTTTAAAAATTATTTTTTCAGAACAAAAAAATAAAAAACTTATTTGAATATAAATTTTAAAAATAAATATTTTCTTTATTTTTAAAAATAAAAAAATATATTTAATATTATTTACAGTTTTATTATTAATGAAAATAGGTTTTCTTCTTATTTTTTAAAAAATATGAAAATAGTTCTATACAAAAACAAAAGAAAATACTATTTTGCTATTTCCTAAAAACTATTTTTTTAGTTACACTTTTAGAAAATAGCTTTTGAAAAGAGGTTGCTAAACAGATTTTTTTTATTTTTGTAAAACAAAAAATAAAAAAATTGTTTTTGAAAATCAAAAAACAGCTTCCCAAATAACCCCTACAAGCCTATTTGGAAGTGTTTTTAGATGTTGTTGTTTTATTATTTTTTAAAAATAATTTTTAAAAATTATTTTTTTTTAAAAAAATAAAAAACTTATTTGGATGTAGATTTTGAAAATAAGTATTTTCTTTATTTTTGAAGATAAAAAAAATATATTTAATATTATTTATAACTTTACCGTTAATGAAAACAGATATTCTTCTTATTTTTTAAAAATATCTAAAAAATAATTCTATATAAAAATAAGGAAAAATATCATTTTGATGTTTTCTGAAAATTATTTTTTTAATTATACTTTTAGAAAATAATTTTTAAAAAATAACTTTTAAAAAGAGGTTGTCAAATAAATTTTTTTTGTTTTTATAAAATAAAAAAATTATTTTTGAAAAAAAAAAACAGCTACCCAAACATCCCTACAATTTTCAACTCTACAACCGGAGCCAGTAAATTTAGTATTGTAAAAAAGGAAAAAAAAAATCTAAATCTGCAGATCCAAAGTACCCAACCCAAAATATATTAGCCAGGTCGGGTCTACCATAGAATCGGGTTGAAACAATCCACTTATCACACCGGTAGGTTCTAGAGGCATCTGATGCTTCCCACAATCTCCAAAACTGCATCAAACCAAATAGGAATCACAGCCGTTCGATTCCCCCTACCCCAATTTAAATTTCAAATTCCCGCTCAAATCTCAAATCTCAAATTCAAATTCGAATATATATGACCGTTAGCTCCTTTAAACCCAGATTTAAGTATCACCTTCGCATCTCTTCGTGGCCCATTTCCATTCTCTCTCAAATTTTCTCAGGCACCTTCTCTGTGTCTGTCTTTTCGCTCCGCCATGGAAGCCCCAAAGAAGCGCCCTCTTCAGAGCAGCAACAATGCCAACATCGATTCCACCACCGCCGCCGGCGTCGGCGGCAAAACTATCGAGGAGATGTACCAGAAGAAGAGTCAGCTCGAACACATCCTTCTCCGTCCCGACACATATGTTGGTTCAATCGAAAAGCACACCCAACCCCTCTGGGTCTACGAGAACGATGAGATGGTCCATCGTCCTGTAACCTACGTCCCGGGTCTGTACAAGATCTTCGACGAAATATTGGTTAATGCCGCCGATAACAAGCAGCGAGATCCGTCGATGGATTCTCTCAAAGTTACGATTGATGTGGAACAGAACTTGATCAGTGTGTACAACAATGGGGATGGTGTTCCCGTGGAGATTCACCAAGAGGAGAAGGTGTACGTGCCCGAATTAATTTTTGGACACTTGTTAACAAGCAGTAACTACGACGATAATGTGAAGAAAACGACCGGTGGACGCAATGGATATGGTGCGAAGCTTACCAATATTTTCTCTACAGAGTTTGTGATCGATACTGCTGATGGGAAGCGCCAGAGGAAGTATAAGCAGGTATTAGAGTTTGAACATGCTTGGATCAATCAATTTTAGAATTTTTTTTTAGTTCGGTGAGCAACGCCTTACTTCTCTATTTTTCAATTCTATTCTTGTTTGATTTTTGTGTTTATTTTGTTTCAATATTACATAAATTGAGCTTGGCTGAAATTCATTTAACTGTATGGCTTTCCAGAATCTGGCGTTGTCTATGTGAAAATTTTGTGAAATTAAGATTCTGTTAGTTACATTGATTTATAGAGGGTTGATTTTGGTTCCTATTCTTTACGGGGAATAGGAAATTGACAATTGTAACTTAGGTTATGGCATTTTCATTTGTTGCATTTGGTTCTTTTCTCTAACGCCTTGTTTATATCCTCACTAGAAATTTCTGGCATTTGCAAAGGCCTTTACCATGCATATTGCTAACTGAGTGAGCTGGTTCTGTTGAAAGGTATTTTCCAACAATATGGGCAAGAAGTCTGAGCCTGTCATTACAAAATGCAAGGAGAAGGAGAACTGGACCAAGGTTTCCTTTAAGCCTGACTTGGAAAAGTTTAAAATGTCCTATCTAGAGGAAGACGTCGTTGCCTTGATGAAAAAGCGGGTTGTGGATTTAGCTGGGTGCCTTGGAAAGACTGTGAAGGTTGAACTCAATGGGAGTTTGATACGTGTGAAGTCATTTCGTGATTATGCTGATCTCTATCTTAAATCTGCTGAGAAATCTAGACCAGTACCCCTTCCAAGGTACTCTATATGGATATGAATATCGTTTGATGACTAATTTGTTTTTTCCATCCATAACCATTTAATCACTTGATTTGGTTATATTATTAGGTTTCACGCAAAAGTAGGTGACAGATGGGATATCTGTGTAAGTCTAAGTGATGGACAGTTTCAACAGGTAAGAGGCAACCTTTTATGTGAAGAAACTATGAAGTTCATTGTCTTTATTCTTCACCTAATTCCATGAATTTGTCTTTACCAGGTCAGCTTTGTGAATTCGATTGCTACAATTAAGGGTGGAACGCATGTTGATTATGTCACCAATCAGATCACAACCTATGTGATGAATAAAGTAAACAAGAAAAAGAAGGATGCCAATGTGAAGGCTCACAATGTGAAGAATCATTTGTGGGTTTTTGTCAATGCTCTTATTGACAACCCTGCTTTTGATTCACAAACTAAAGAAACTCTTACCACTCGACAAAATAGTTTCGGTTCCAAATGTGATCTTCCAGAATCATTGCTGAAGGATGGTACGTCTTGCTATGCAACTGTAGCTTATTATAATACACTTACCTGACAAGAACTGGAATTTTCTTATATTTCATAAACCTTTGCAGTTTCAAATTCTGGATTAGTGGACACTCTCCTATCATGGGCTGATTTCAAGAAGAACAAAGATCTGAAGAAATCTGATGGAACAAAGACTCAGAGAGTTCGTGGGATTGTAAAGCTAGAGGATGCTAATGATGCAGGAGGAAAGAACTCTGATAGGTGTACGTTGATATTGACAGAGGGGGATTCTGCTAAGGCTCTCGCAGTAAGTTGATCTGTTTCTTGTGGACATCAGTCCCGTAGCTGTTCTGTTTTAGAGTAGTGATATAATCTATATTTCATGAAGATGGCTGGGCTCTCTGTTGTGGGTAGAGACAATTATGGTGTGTTTCCACTGAGGGGAAAATTGCTCAATGTACGGGAAGCCAGCAGTAAGCAAATCAGTGAGAATGAAGAGATTCAAAATATTAAGAAGATTCTTGGACTGCAACAAAACAAGGAGTATACAAATGTCAAGTCTTTGAGATATGGTCATTTGATGATTATGGCCGATCAGGTTGGCTGCCTAAGCCTTTATTAAATCTTGTTTAGTTGTCTGTTTGTGTTTGCTACATACTGCATCAGCCACAAGCACATAATATGGCAATTTTTTTAGTTACTGAGATAAAAAATCTTTTAATTATTATGGTTTGCACAGGATCATGATGGTTCCCACATCAAAGGTCTATTAATTAACTTCATCCATTCGTTCTGGCCTTCGTTGTTGAAAGTTCCATCTTTCATGGTTGAATTTGCTACTCCGATTATTAAGGTTTGCAAGCCCTGTCTGTGCTTTCATGAATCAAAGGGATCGCATATTTTTGAATTGAACCTCCATGATGCGATTATAGATTTGCTAATTATTATTTCTGCATCTCAGGCATTTCACTCGAATGGGACAAAATTATCATTTTATTCCATGCCTGAGTTCGAAGCATGGAAAGAAAGGTTGGGAAATAATGCAAACGGTTGGAAGATAAAGTACTACAAGGTTTGTTATATGATTCTCAAGTAAGGAACCGGGTTAAAGCTTTGAATTTAACCTTTTTGCCGTATTTGTTTTTGATATGTACTGACTAGATTCTGGTCATTCTAGGGGTTGGGTACAAGCACTCCACAAGAAGGGAGAGAGTATTTCAGAGATCTTCATAAGCACAAGAAAGACTTTGTCTGGGAAGATGATCACGATGGCAGTGCTATTGAGCTGGCCTTTAGTAAGAAAAAGGCAGAAGAGCGGAAGAACTGGATCCGTGGTTTTGAGGTTTGAACTATTGATCATGATACAACCTCGTTCTCAAAAGACCTTAATTTTTGAGAGTATTGTCTGAGGAAAATTTTCATTTTCTGTTCTTGCAGCCTGGCACTTGCCGTAATTTCACCGAGAAACATATAAATTACAGAGATTTTGTTAACCAAGAGCTTATATTATTCTCAAGGGCTGATCTTCAGAGATCCATTCCTTCCATGGTTGATGGACTCAAGCCTGGTCAGAGGAAGATCCTATTCTGCTCATTTAAGAAGAAGTTGTTTAAAGAAATTAAAGTAGGCCAGTTTATTGGTTATGTGTCTGAGCACTCAGCTTACCACCATGGTGAGCAGAGTCTTGCTAGCACTATTATTGGAATGGCACAGGATTTTGTGGGAAGCAACAAC
>JANHAO010014952.1:0-15068 GCA_026873985.1 Saraca asoca
ATTAATGTAATATAAAAGGATTCTTAATTGGATTAAGAGATCCTTTAATTATGGCCTATTATGATATAATATTGGACTTTATTATTTGGGCTTTATTAATGTTATATTACATTGGGCCTAATTATTAAAATTAGTTGGACTAACTTATTAACTTAAGCCCAAAAGCCTTACCACACTTTCTATAGGACTAGGACTTCCAGTTAGATTGGGCCTAGACCTATTATCACTAAAACTCAAGAGTTATGAGATAACATAAATAGGGATTAGTGAGGCCATCACTATTAACCATTAAGAGGCATCATTAACACATCATTAGAGGTGCAATTTGATAGCAGTCATTGTGTGAGAAGAAAAAGGTTTTCTTCAAGAAAAGAATTGAGAGATCCAAAATAGAGAGAGACGTTTTCTAGCAGAAACGTAGTGGTAAGGTAATTCCATCCAATCGGAGTTTTGTTTTACTCACGTGTGGATACCGTAGAGACACGGATCTGTTGTTCTGTGTTCATAATTCCGCATCAAGGCACAGCCTTTGTTCGTGTTCATTAGATCAAGCCAAAATATTGCATCAAGCCATAGCATCATAAGAGAGGAAGGAGTGACCAGATGTGTTGCTGTTTTCTAGATCAAAATCGCAACACCAAGAGGGACGTGACCTATGTTACTGCATTCTGTAATAAACGCAATGCGAAAAGGTAACTTTCCAGACTAACTGGTTTATATTCTACATATGGATCCGTGGCTGGGTTTCAAAATTTAAAATTTTCGCTGTGCTTGCTGCCATGAAACCCAACACAGCCAACTTCACCCCTTTTGCCTGGTACTCCCTTTTACGTGGCAAATGATCAATTAGGAATTGCTAAATATCTTTAAATTTTTTGCCTATACTTCCTTCGCGAGGTGAAGTCCAGCTAGGAACACTTCATATTCGGCTTCATTGTTCGTGGCCCGAAATTCGAGTCTTAAGGTGTAGTGGACTTTATGCCCTTTGGGACTGATCAAAAGGACTCTCGCTCCTACCTTATGGTCACACGATGACCTATTGGTGTAAAGTTCCCACCACGGCCCTTCTGGGGTTTCTACCTCCTCTTCCATAGATCCAGTGAACTCAACTATGAAGTCAGCCAGGGCTTGCCCCTTAATCGTCGATCTCGATTTATAGTGGATATCAAATTGGGCAAGCTTAACTGCCCACTTAAGTAGTCGACCTGAAGCATCCACCTTATGGAGGATCTGTCTCAGTGGGTAGTGAGTTAGGACCTTAATGGAGTGGGCTTGGAAGTAAGGTTGTAGCTTCCTTGATGTGACAACAAGGCAAAAGATGAGTTTCTCAATGGGAGTATAATTTTCTTCTGCATTTACCAACCTTTTGCTCACATAGTAAATCAAAAGTTAGATTCCATTTTCCTTGTGGATAAGAGCTGCACTGATGGCATGCTGTGATACCTGTAGATAGAGGGTGAGAACATCGCCTTCCTGTGGTTTGGAGAGAAGAGAGGCCAGACCCATATATTCTTTCAAAGATACAAAAGTGACTTCGCACTCCTCTGTCCATTTGAAACGCTTCACCTTTCTTAAGGCTTCGAAGAATGGTAAGCACCAATCTGTCGCTTTGGACACAAACCTGCTCAGGGC
Source organism: Saraca asoca (assembly GCA_026873985.1). Classification (NCBI taxonomy): domain Eukaryota; kingdom Viridiplantae; phylum Streptophyta; class Magnoliopsida; order Fabales; family Fabaceae; genus Saraca; species Saraca asoca. The sequence continues at coordinate 1,633 of JANHAO010014952.1, forward strand.
TGTGATCGGACCAGTTAGGCTCCAGATGTCCTTGACTCCGCTCGGTGACCTCATGTCGTCGAGTGCCCTGATTTTTTCAGGATTTGCCTCTATGCCTCTGTCATTTACCATGAATCCCAAGAATTTTCCTGAGGCCGCTCCAAATGCACACTTGAGCGGGTTCAATTTCATCTCGTATTTTTTTAGGATCCAAAACATCTCATCTAGGTCGTTCATATGATCTGAGACCTGCTTGGACTTAATGAGCATATCATCCACATAAACCTCCATGGTTCTCCTTATTTGATCTTTAAATATCATGTTGACCAGTTCTTAGTAGGTCACCCCGGCATTTTTGAGCCCGAAGGGCATCACCTTATAGCAATACAGCCCCCTATCTGTGATAAATGACGTATGCTCCTTGTCTTATGGCTCTATGGGTATTTGATTATACCCGGAATAGGCATCCCTGAAGCTGAGGAGCCGATGCCCGGCCGTTGCATTAATGAGCTGGTCAATCCTCGGTAAAAGGAAGCTATCTTTTAGATAGGCTTTGTTGAGGTCCATGAAGTCAATGCACGTTCCCCATCTTCCATCCTTCTTCCTAGCCAGGATGGGGTTGGCTATCCAGACTGGGCAGTGAGCCTCCCGAAAGAATTTGTTGGTCAGGAGCTTATCCACTTCCTCCTTCAGGGTGCGTGAGTGTTTCACAGCCAAAGGCCTTCTTTTTTGCCTAACCAGCTGGTGATGAGGGTCGATGTTTAGCTTATGTGGTGTAACTCTGGGATCGATTCCCACCATATCTTCATGATTCCAGGCAAAGACATCTAAATTTTCTCTAAGGAAATTCGTTAACTAGCTCTTCACATCGAGAGCTAAGCTTTCCTAAGCTTAAGGCATCATTGGTCATCTATCTCGCTGACATCGACCTCTTCAAGCTCTTCAACTAGCCCAATTTCCCTTTTCATATCCAAGTCACGTGGGTCAAGGTCATAATTGGTCACGATCAAGTTCAAAGCTTAGAGCTCCTTATCAGAAGCCATGTCCACTTTTTTTCCTTGTCCCCCAATCTTGGTGGAATCTTTTTAGCATCGTCCGGTTGTGAGCTACTTGCCTCACACACATTCGACCGCATTTGCCATCAATAACCAAACTGTCAGTGTTTTCGTGGACATGACCAGGTCCAGATCATTCATTGCTAGTTATCCTAGAACTATGTTGTAGGCCGACAAGTAGTCCACGACCAAGAAATCAGTCAAGATGGTGGACTAGCAATCCCTCTCTCCTAAAGTGATGGGGAGCCTAACCCACCCCATAGGGAATATTGCATCGCCAGAGAAGCTAAAAAGGGCGTCAGGTGAAGATTTGAGGTCACTCCAGGTTAGTTCCATTTGATCGAAGCACTTTTTGTACATGACATGGGTCAAGCTACCAATATCTAGCATAATCCTCCGTACTTCGACGTTATCGACCTTAGCCCTGATCACAATGTCGTCGTTATATGGGATTGGATTCCCCATTCATCATCATCTACAAAAGTGATAGATTTGGGGATCGTTCTCACCTTCTTAACGGGCCTATTAAGCTCATTGCCTATGAACAAGGCATTGCTTGTATTCCGTACGTACCACTCCCGTGAGCCACATGAGGTCCCTACAATGTGTGGTCCCCCATGGATTATGTAGATAGTCCTAACCACTGTCGTTTGCTCTTGTTCAACCTTAGGAGGTGGTCACACCGTACATTGGGGAGGTTGATGATTCACAAGTCACACCACATAATCTCATAGGTAGCCTCTCCTAATATGATCTTTAATCGCATCCTTAAGGGACTTACATTTGGAGGTTGTATGCCTGATATCGTTGTGATAGGCATAGAACCTGTTTGGATTCCAATGCTTCTGGGGAGTCAGCAACAGCCTTGGTCACCCGAAATCCTCCCTGTGCTTTTCCACGATGTATATCCTTTCCAGGGTGTCGGTCAGAGCGCTACAGTTTATATAGCGACCTTGGGGTTCAAATCGCTTCGCCCTGGATCTTTTTGTGGGCTATGTCCCTACGTTGTTGACTTGATTTGCTCTAACTTTGTTACGACTACTTCCTTTTCCACCCTTACCAGGGGCTGACACTGATTTCGATCTTCTGCACAAATCCTTTCGAGCTGAAAGGTTCCTCCCACCGAATCTCCTTCGTGGCTCACTCATAGAACTCTCTCAGGTTCTTTACTGGAGACTTGTATATGCTCTCATATAGCTTCCCATCTCTATGTAATCCTACCGAAATCATGGTCAAGATACTATCATTGAAGGGGCTTTCTACATTACTGACCTCGTACCAAAATTGGGTGATATACTCCTTCAATGATTCATTCTTTCACTGGAAGATCGTAGCTAGGTGGCAGGATGGTGTAAGTTGCTTCTTTAGGGCCCCATACTGATCTATAAACTTATCCTGACATTCTTCCCAGTTATTGATGTTGTGAGCTTGAAAGCTGTTAAACCATGCCTACGGCATATGCTTGAGGGTGGCTGGGAAGACCCGATACTTAACCAAGGGATTACTAGTCTGGAGGTCTATTTGGATGTCGAAAGCATCCAGATGATCATAGGGGTCACTTCTCCATCATACGGTGAGATTGATGGCACCTTGAAACATTGGGGGAGAGGTTCTATTTTGATCCCCTTGGACAATGGGGTTCTCCCTTCGTAGCGACTCGACTAGTCCTGAGTTGAGGGACTTTTCTCTGGTTTTTGTACCTTCTGCAATAGCTCCTCAATCATTTGACCTTAGGCCTCAGACCGTTGGCTCTTGCCATCATTGTGGCCTACCCTCGAGCCTTCTACGTAGTGCGAGCTCTTAGCTTGTTGGCTTCCTTTTTCTTTACGAACTCGTCATCCTCCCACTTTTGGCTGCAAGCTAGAGGAAAGATCTGAGTGAGCCATCTGAGCTTTCTCCCCGGCTAGCTATTGCCTCTGTGTTAACACCTCTGCCTATGGCTATTGGGCCACTTCAGTGACAGGGGTGTTTCCACCGCGCTCTTCGGCCCTCAACACACACGCCTGGGTTAACACTTTGACTGCATCGGTGAGCCTCTTTACTATACTTTCAAGCACCACTTAGCATTAGTGTAGGGTTCGCACACCGTTCATTTCTGGGAGGGCGAAAGAGGTACTCACCAAGACCGGATATTCTTCCTCAGGTACGTTTCACTATCCTTCGTTGTGACCACCTGGTAGATTGGTAGCACCTAAACTCTGGGTTACTTTTCCTCTTACCATTGTTAAAGATACACAAGCAGTCTAGTCCCACCGGGCACGCCAAAATGTTGCAGGTCGATTTTGGTAATCGATCGACGGGGTGTTCAAGGGACCAAACTACTGATTCACTACCTGATGTATATTAACTAGAGGAGAGATTCAGGAGGAGAGAGGAGAAAACAAGAAGAAATTTTATTATGATTCGGCCAAAGTCTATTCGACCCCTACATTCACAGTGACTGTGATTCTCTCTTTTTCAATGTTTCCGGTTATACTAGTGAATACAAAGGGAAATCTCAGCAGAGCTTCTACATCACTCTCTCTCTTTATGGTGACTATCTCCATCCCATTATATATGTGGGACGTATACAAATTATAATTTATTCATATAGGACTATGATTACATATGTACTAAGCATTAAATGCTAGATGACAAGTAATAAATGTTGGACAAATCATTGTCAGGCTTTTATGGGCTAGTAGAGCACCTAGGCCGTGTCTATTAGGTGCTTGACTATCTCCCTTGGTGCTGGGAAGAGCTTGCCATCAACCTTGCTAGCTGGGGCTCATGATTGCACATCCTATGATTTGCTACAAGGTCTCCAGTGACCTTACCTTAACTCGGGTCATGCCTTTCTGCCACCGGCTCCTAGCCTCCTAGGCCTCCGCTAGCCTTCTTGGCCTAATCTGAAGAATCCCCATAACACCTTGGATGATTACAAGATTTAGCTTTCCAGGGAGGCTGAGAAATATAGAAAAGAGAGGTGCAAAATCTTGCTCTCTGTTGCCATGAAAAACATAGCAAAACTACTTTAAAAACTTGCTAAAAAACTAAATGAAAAACTCCTCCCGAAAAGGAGTTCTGCCTGGGCAAAAAGAAAAGAAGCTAGTTGCATAGGTGAGTAGGCATGATGGCTAGCTTGGTTGGAAGCCACTATTTTCTACATGTGGAGCTCAATGTAGACTACTTTCTCTGCTTTTTCTGCTCCATTTCGAGTCTCTAGCTGGCTAAGTGGTTACTGAATCAAAGGATGGTTAAGTGGGCTTCAGATCCATGCCAATTAGGGCCTTGAAAGTCCAATTCTACAGAGTCCATTTTTGCAACATCTCTACCCCTGAATTGCAGCTCAATTTTGACATCTAATTTGATGGTTTTAGCTCTGGAAGTCCGCATAGGAATTGTGGATCTATGTCTTAGCTTCCATTTGGGCTTTGTTTCACCTCATTTAGACCTCTGTAGCTCAGGTTATGGTCTTCTGAATATTCGAAGGTCAGGCTGCAAGGACAGGGCTAAGATAGTATTCTGATTTTGAATTGAGCTCCAATTTTGGATGACTAATTGTGAGATTCACCTTTTGTAGTCTTCATGAAAGTTATAGGTCTCTCTCTTATATTTTCTATAAGATAAGAATCACATCAATTGGACAAGTGTAGCTCAAGATATCGTTAGATTACAGAAATGACTTAGGAAGGCCAATTATGCAGAATTTTTACAAAATGAATCCAATTGATATCACACTAGTAATACATCTTAACACCGCTAGAAATAAGCAATTTTGGACCTTAAAATGCTAAGTATGAGGACAAAAAAATGCATGAAATATTGTGTTATCAAAGAGCATGATCCATATATATTAGCTTCACAAGCACAAATAGTATACTATATGAATGATGAAGTGGATCAAGACTAGAGTGTTGTTGTCTAGTTAAAACTAAGGGATTTGTATGATATAGGTGAAGAAGTGGAAGAAACAATTTGCAAGACTGAGCAACTTATAGCACAAGACTTTTAGATTTTCTTCTCTAATGATGTTGAAACCATAAGCCTTGCAAGAGAGGATACAGATGATGAGGCTATGGTTATGCCAGATCCAGAGGATAATATGGACAATGAAGAACAAAATAGCTGAAATTATAGCTATGTAAAGATAGGAACTGCATTTGTTTATTCAATTTATTTGTTTCAATATTTAATATTAATCATTAGTTATATTTGATTTTAATTTTACCACTTGTTGGAATTATATTTGTACTTGTCTTTTTCAAGTCTCTAACTTCTATTGTTAAATTTTTTTTCAACTATGCTATAGACAAAGTAGTTCAGAAATCCAAGCAAATCATGCCCTGCATTACATGATCCACCACAATCTCCATCACATGCTCATTCTAAGCCTTTACAACCAATGTAGCATGAGTCACCATTGAATTCTTCACCATCTCAACATAGGATAGTTGTTGATGAACGATCCCAACAACATCGTCCACCACCCAGAGGCCACTGGAGAGTCACAGTTATAAGTAAGTGTGTTGCTGATAGATAGTATTTATTCTATTTAATTAGACTAATTAAACATTCATCTGTAAATTAGATCCTAATGAATCTTAAAAAATGGTCGACATGAAGATAGCAGATATATGAGAACTAAAGAACCAAAAGATAGTTATCCCCTTTGATAAGTATAGTATGCCAACCAAAGATGCTAGTAGCATATATGGGCAGATTCTAGGACAATTGGCTTCTAAGCCTATTAACCTCCTAATCACTTATGTTGATTGGAGGAATGTTACTAAGGCTTGGAAGAATGAAATATTTGATAATGAAATCAAGATTGTAAACAAGTTCAAAGGGGAAGGCCCGACCTGTCCATAGCCAAGCATCGAGGTCACTTAGCAAAGGCATCAAATGGTTAGCTGCGAGTTTAGAGCATGAGACGAGGTCCAAGTAAGACCCCTAACTCACTAGAAATAAGCTATGGCTCACTAGATGAAGCATGTCCTTAATTGCCTTCTAAAAAGATACTTTGGCTAGACCCGGAAATAGGACCAGCTCGTATAGCCAGTAGGCTACCCTGTGCGAGCTCAGACCATTAGGCTCACTACCACAGACATTGGGTATGGAATGCCTAATTCCAATCGCCAGTCAGAGGCACATTCTCCTAACTAGCAAGTCAGCCCCTGAAACTTACATATCAGGCTCCAATAGTCTGAAGTAAATTACCTAGCATTTATTGCCCATAGCGACAAATAAGATAGATTTATAATTTGTCAAATTACACTTATAACCTTTCTTATTTCTATAAGTAGGGGGAAGGATCATTGTAAGGGATAGTGAAAATACATACTAAAACTTTGTCAAAATAGTAAAAAGAATATTTGTATTGTGGTTCTACTGGCCAGAATTGTGAAACTACTGTACAAAGTTAATAAAAACCACCATAGACATAGAAGTCACATTGACTTTGGCTGAACCACATTAAAAAACCCTTTTGCCCATTATTGTTCTTCCTTTTCTTCTCCTTATCTCACATTCATCCAACCAAACTATAGTTTAAGGGTTTCAAGAACTATTCCAATTGACTGAAATTTGGGCTTACCAAATTTCACCACATTAAAAAGCCTTCTTGGCCTTTGCTGTTCTTCCTCTCCTTCTCCTCATCTCACATTCATCCAACCAAACTATAGTTTAGGGGTTTCAAGAACTATTATAATTGATTGAGATTTGATCTTACCAAATTTCACCATCATAATTTTGGCACTAGACCAAAGGCCTCAAATGTATCTCTCTTTGGTTTACTATTTAGCTGTAATGGCAAGAGGGAGAACCACCAAAACCACTGGTGTTGCTATTGGCCAACCTGAGGATCATGCAGAGTAGTAAGGCTTATTACTAGGGGACTCTGCCTTCCCTACTATAGGTGCTTCTGCTACCTCCATAATAGATGCTGTCACCAATATGGCACCATTGACACCTCACCAACCTATTGCTCTTTAGATTGACAGAGTTCAAGTATGGCACCAGCATCAAGAGGCACTTGAAAACACAGTGAAAGAGTTGGCTGGCATAGTTAGGGCATTGGCTCGTGCACAAACCTAAGGTGTACAAAGATAAGTTAATGTTGTAGTGTCCAAATGAGGGCCCCAGTAGCCAGGAGCATAGCTAGAAAAGCCTTTCAAAGGGGAGCTTCCATGAGCTAGGTCTATTCATTCACATAATTCTCGGTCGAGGTCAAAGGTCCATCAAGCTTGTAAGGGCAATGATGGAGACAAGTAGCAATATGAGTACTCATGTTGAGAAGGAAGCCCAAATAGGATCAAACATAGAGCCTCACATCACTACTCCCACGTTCAGGGAAGTGACAGAAGTCAATGGACCACCAACTATCAATCTGAGACCCAAGACCCTATGATCGAAGAGTTGCTTCAGAGGGTGCAGTAGCTCGAAAAGTAGTATGTAGCTTAGGACTAACAAGATCATTATAAGGAAAAAAATCCCATTTGCTAAGGAAATCCAAACCAATCCTCTTCCTTGTAGATTTAAGATCCCCAACATCCTACAATACAATGGGAATAGTGACTCGTATGACCACCTGGACATGTTCAATGTCTAAATGGATCTTTAGACAACTAGCCCGCTGGTCAAGTGTCATGTCTTCCTAACCACCCTCGAGGAAATACCATAGGCATGGCTCAGGAACCTTCCATCTTACAACATTCACAACTAAGAAAAATGCCAAAGATTTCTCAGTTGGTACAAGGCATTCAGAAGGCAGCTCACACCAACTTATCATCTCACAATAGTCCTTTAACGGACAGATGAGTCATTAAAAGATTACATCACTAGGTTTAGACATGAAGTCAATAATGTAGAGAATCCCTTAGATGAAAGTATTCTCACAATAATTTTAGCTGGACTCTGCAAGGATAGGAAACTATATGAGGAGATATACAAGTCCCTAGTGAAAGACTTAGGTGAATTTTACTAACAAGCTACCAAGAAAATCCAATAGGAAGAAACCTTTGATTAGGGGAATGAGAAAGATGATTATAGTAAGAATAAAAGGAGTAATAGTTGAAATGAGAAAGAAAACCAAAACAATGATTCTGCTAACTAGGCCACCAAAAGGGCCAGGATTGAGTAATCTCATTATCAAGGTTGCTATGACAGTTATAGCACCCTATCAGATACTCAAGAGTGAATATTTGCAACCGAGAAAAGTAGAGAGACTTTTGGGAAGCTTGGCCCCATAACAACTCCCAATAGATTTAGAAATATGAGCAAGTTCTATGCTGATCATGAAGTAAATGGACATAATACCTCAGAATGTCGAGTACTCAAAAGAGGACACCTGCAAGACTATGTGGTGCAATCTCCTGGACAGCAATCTTAGTAGCCCTAATGGCTGTAATGATAGCAACCCTAGTGCCTCTAAATCTTCTTTTTCAATATATATTATTTAGATGTAAATAATGCATCTTAAATTAGTCTCAGAATTCTAATGTTATATGATTTCTAAATAAATTTTTAGGAAAGCAAGAGCACAGATTTAAATTTGGTAATCTCGCACTATATCTTACTCTTTTTGAAGCTCATAAAGCAAGAAGCAGGATTTTTTGCTTAATATGAATGAGGTTAGGACTCCTCAAGCACTGGGATGCTATATTTCTACTAGCTCCTCTAAAATAGAAGTGATCTCACCCCCTTTTCATCTAGAAGCAACTTATTCTCAAAGTTGAAGGAGTCAAGTTGTCCACTGAGTGACAAGATTGCTGTGGTGCAATTCTCTAGGCAAGATTGTTGTGGCATAACTCTTTGGGCACAAGATCGCCACTTTATGTGTGCACTTGACCATCTTCTAGGCACCATGTGTATCAAAATTGCTAGCCATTCGAGCTAAGGCTCCCTAGAGCTCATTTCGGTACTTATTGCCAACCATTTGAGCTGAGGTCCCCCGAAGCTCATTCCGGCACTTATTGCCAACCATTTGAGCTAAGTGCCCCCTGGAGCTCATTCTGGTACTTATTGCTAACCATTCAAGTTGAGGTCCCTTAGAGCTCATTCTGATACTCATTACCAAACATTCAAGCTGAGGCCCCTAGAGCTCATTTTAACACTTAAACACATTGCCAGGTTTTTAATTGAGGCACCTTGTGTGCTAAATTCATTTCTAATTTACCAACTGAGGCACAGCTCTCATGTGACTTATTGCTTGTAGCTTTCATGTGACCTATTACTTATAGCTCTCTTATGATCTTTTACATAAAGGTGCAGCCTGCATATGAGATACTTAATGTGCCAGCATCCCCCACTGAACACTCATACTTGTGCTAGCTAAAGCATAATCTAAGCATTCAACTTATTTTAATCAAGGTGCAGTTCTCATATGACTTGCTACACTTTCATGTGAGGTGTTGGCCATTCAGCATGATACATATCATTTGTAGTCATGATTTGCTGGTTACAGCCTATTTACATAATTATGATTTGTAGGTATCTATCCATAATAGCTTACATGTTATTTTCTATAAAACATCCAACATGATGCATTTGGAAAGGCAAGGAAAAATATAAGGGCTCATTTAATGGCCCCTTCAATGAGGCAAATTCAAATAAGGCCCAAGATTGAATGTGAAGTTCAAAAATAAAATACAAAATTACAAGATGAAATCCTAAAAAGTCTGGTCTTTTGAAACTAAGCTCTTATGGGAGGAAAGATTGACACATAAGGCGAGCAAGTCATCCTTTGTTTGATTATCAAAGGCTACCACAACTTGTAGATTGTTTCCTCTTTGAATTGTATCTTTGGCAGGAGAAGCTCCACTTGTAGACCTCACACCTTTACTAGAAGGTGTGGCTTTCACAACTCTTGCAACTCTACTTTTGAAGCCTTTTGTCTTGTTAAGAGCATCCTCCCTGAAAAAAAGGAAAGTCCATATTTGGGTGTCACCCCCACAAGGTGAATAGGAAAGTGGAGGAGGTTTCAGATTCTGCTTTCTCTGCTACCTTCACAACTAGCTCAATAGTTTCAGCCTTAACTCGAGTGACCTTTTCCTATTTTAGAGCGAATTCCTCCCTGGCCACTTCAAGTTTCTTCTTGATAGCCTCAACTTGCTGAGCTACAGCTTCTGCTCACTATATAGCTACCTCAACACCCTAAAATGTCACATCTAGGTCACTTTTTGCTCCTGACAACTCCTTAACTATTTTGTTGAGATTGGCTGTGATGGCCTCGCAACTTGCCACCTCTCAAGATTAGGCTCCCTTAGCTTCTCTTTAAGCAACCTCATCGGCATTCATTGCCCTATTCTCTAACTCTAGCACCTTAACGGTCACAGAAGCTAGGTTGCCCTTAAGTTTGACATTCTTTTCCTCCCAAGCCTAAAGCATTTCCCCCATCTTTATTATTCCTAGCACACCCTAGAAAGTAAAATGGATCAAGTCATATTATAAAGGAAAAGAATCAAGGTAAAAGGGCATTACTTACCAATAGGCCGTGATGAGCAGCATAGCATATTAGCCCTCCACCTGAGACATCCTTTGCTTCCAACACTTGGGGACTACTGTGGGGTCCTAACATCGCCCCCATATTCCTCTAGAGGATGTCAAAATACTCTAACATGTTTGGGCTAAAACCCAGTGGATGTTCCTTAGCTTTGACTTTGTGAACCACCCGTTTCAAAGTGGTGACAACCATCTTTCCCCTGTTCACTTTTCGTTTCTTAGCTGGGGGCTCAGATGGACCATGACCTCAACCACCTCGGTCACCTTAGGAAGCGAAATAAAGGCCAAGTCCTATGAAGGTATCTTAGTCAAGGTAGGAGGAGATTGATTTGTAGTGGTGAAAGTTGCAGCAGCATCAGGACCTGATGGGGTCATAGCGACTTCAGCGTCTTTAGGCTTATCTAATGGTGGCATCTAGGGAATGACCTTTACCATACTTTCATAGTCTTTGAAATGCGTTGGACTAATCTCCCTAGCTCAGCAAGCCCTAATCTCTCCTATGAGCTTGATGTTCAATGCAAGAGCAAGCTTATAGGAACAAAAAAGATCATTATCAAATCTCAGATCATTGTTTAGATCACTTATAGTAGCAAACCAGTCAAGTACCTTAGCCTCTTTGACCTCTAATGTTAGCTTCTCCTTACTAGCCCCGACTATAAAAATAAGATGGAACATCAGAAATGACAACATGAATTCATGAGAACTTGCTCGACCTCAGCTTGCTTACCAAGCATTAAAAAAAAATTGAAGTTGTGAAGAAGACGCAAAGACGGGCATGAAACATAAAACCAATGAGCTTTCTAATTCCTTATGTTTAATTTATCCTTAGCATCCTCTTGCAGTAGAACCTTCTTGAAATCAATATGTCGAGTCAAAAGGTAATAAATCCCATCTGGATAGCCCATACTTCTAATACTATGGAGGTGGCACAAAACTCCTACAAATGGTGAGGGAAGGTTATTTCTCAAGTACACAAGTGCAAAAGAAGTGAGTTAGGAATAGCAGTTCAGAATCAATTGAATGGGTAGAGAATGATATACAGATGAACTAGGAACCTAAGCTTAGTAATGAGATGCTGGGTACTAACAACAATAAATCCTCGAGGAGGATGGGTTGCATGGTCACATAGAGAAGCTACCATGAGACAGCAACCTTTAGGGAAGTGGTAATTTTCAACTATGTTTTAGAGTTCATTCAGTTTGATGGTCAAAGGGTAATGACTAAAGAACAAGTGATCTGAAGAGCTTTCAGTGACCTGCTACCCCTCGCTAGGGTCAGGTCGAGGAATGGATTGTTTAGTGACCTCACTGCTCCTAAGGACCACTTCAACCAAGATGTATGCTTGCTCCTCACTTTGAGTTGGGGAGTCAGTTTCTCATCACTCCCATTTGGTGACTTCAGCATTTATAAACTATGGCCATCTACATACAAGGGAAAATAGTCAAGTTGCATCAAGTAGACCATATCAAAAAAGCTAAAGCTTCTCTTTACTAGACAAAAATTTCCTATGCAGCAAATCATACATGCCTCAAGCCACCATATCAAAGACCCAGGCTGCTGAAAACTTACACGATAACCAATAAAGCCTATCAGACTATCAAACTCTGAGAAGGATGAAAGTTAAATCTAATAATCTATAGCCCAGAAACTAGTAGATAATTTTTAGCTGACAGTCACCACTGAACCAGATAGCACGATACTAGAAACTCATAAAATAATGGATTCTAAAAGTAAAAGTCCTGAGAAGGTTTACTATGTCAAAAGAATGAGTCAAATTCTAGAATAAATGAGGGCAAAAAAGATTCTGGTTGAAATGATCAATTTACAGCAACAGTAATGGCAAGAACAATGGATAGGAAAGTGAGACTAGAGACAACTACTCAAGAGCTCATGAGGCAAAAAGTCAGTTTTCAAAGGTAAGAGGGAAAAGAGGGATTTCTCATTTAATATGCCCTTGATGGCCTGGTTGTTCGATTTAGAGACTAATCAATTACCCATAATCTAATGGTCCAGAATAACCAAGCTCAGCCATCATTGTACTAGCAACCATGGGAAAGTACATACAGTTAATGCGATAATGATGGTATAGGTAAGTGAAATGACAAATTGAAAACTTGAATGATAGTGTGGCTTATCGTAGCCTCAAGCATTTATCAGTGAATTCAAATCCCAATCTGTAGAATGAAATAAGAACTGAAGGCTAATGTTATGTGTATTTTCTGATACCATGTGAAATAGGCTAGCGAAAACCCAGCAAATAAGTTCAAGGGGGAAAGGCCTGACCCATCTATAACCCAGCATCAAGGTCACTCAACAAAGGCATCAAATGGCCAGCCATAAGCTTAGAGTGTAGACAAGGTCAAAGTAACAACCCTCTGTTGGGTTTCAAGCAGCAAGCACAGCGGAATTTATTTAAAAATTTTTGAACCCAACCAAGGATCCATGTGTAGAATATAAACCAGTTGGTCCAGAATATTACCTTATGCATTGTGTTTAATGTAGAATGTAGCAACATAAGTCAGAACTCCTTATTATGTTGCGATTTGATCCAAAAAACTCAACATGGTTGGTGAATCCTTCATCTCCTATGATGTTGTGGCTTAACGTAATGTTTCAGGATGATCCAGAATCACGAACAGCAAAGGTACGGTTGATGCAGAATCATGAACATAGAATTACAGATCCTTGTCTCTACGGTAAAACTTCGTTTATGCAAATGGAACTGCCTCACACAACATACCTCTGCTAGGAAACATTTCTCTCCAATTTTAGGATCTCTCAATGGTTCCTAAATGCAAAGAAAACTGTTTTCTCTTTTGTTAGATTCGGCTGCCTCCTTTTGTTGTATATATGATGCCTCACTAATCCCCTTTTATGTTATCTTTATAACTCTAGGGTTTTAGTGAGAAAAGACCTAGGCCC